>DWME01008921.1:0-11316 GCA_018244795.1 Parelbella ahira ahira
ACATTCTAAGGGGTGTGAAGTCTGCCGACTCGCAGTTAGCCAGCGTGGCAGACTTTGGCCTTAACCCTCTCATTATGATAGGAGATCCATATTCCAACAGTGGAATGATAAATGGGTCTATTATTATTTATTCATTATTATTAGTGGTTAACGTTTAAATGCTGGGATACTAAAGAAATATTGAGACAAATAGCACAAGTTGACCTGACCATTTAAATAACCACGGCTCCCGGCAACACTTCTTTGAAGGAATTGCTACTAAGGTATACCTACTAATGATTACCTTGATTTTTTTTTAATTAACAAACAGGACGGTCACCTCCGGCCAACTATTGTTAAGTGACCGCTCCAGCTTATAGATATTTGCGTCCAATTCCAAATAGGTCTACAATACGTAGAAGTATGCTAGAACGTACTACCACATGATCCTATATTTTTGCCTAAACAATTTCTACAAAAACCTGAGAATGCACACGGAGCCATTTATTCAGAATGTCTAATTCAATTTAGATACTTCTAGAAACGCTTCTTTGTTTGGAATGAGATTGATGTTATTGCATTGTTGCTCTCGGAATGATGGACAGCAGCCGTGGTAACGCGGAGGCTTCAACATCCACCCAAAATATATATGTATATATACATATATAAACTTATGACAATGTGTATATACTTATTTAGTTTATCAACCGACTGGTTATCCTAGCTTGCTTACTTGCTTGCTTACTTTGCTTGGTTGAAATCATATAGCCATACATTGAGATTACATACCTAATTTATTTCTTGTCTTTGCCTTATTTTTATTAGGTTATGGTTATTGATATTATCACTTTTGGCTACACGATATTTTACAGTTAGTTAATCGCCTGTAGTACTCGCTACAGATGTCTGGGTCACGTTTAAACGCATCCTACTTACAAACTGGTAGACGAATCTGTACGCTGTCATTATGCAAGATTTTGTTGTGTGTGAACAAAATTTTGCAAATTGTTACATTTGCGAGAATTCAATTTCAGTAAACGTAATTGATGAAACGTGGGAGTGTCCTATACTCCTCTGTCTACACCTTCGGGGATTACATAAATGATGTTAAGTTTGTATTAATATTGTTTTAACAATAAGGAAGGAATCGTCATATAGTAAAATATGTGTAAGTACGGGATAGAGAGTATCGAACGAGTAATAATAATCTCTATCTACCCCGCAAATGATCTGTGCGCATTGATATAATAATAATAAAGTATGTCATTTTTTTTTTCAGCTCATCTAAGTTCATCTTTCGGAATCGCCTATTTTTGTACGTTTGTCAGGACACGAGAATAGTACCTATATCTTTTCAAAGGATGTGGTCAGAAGACACATTAAAATACTAAACGCAATATCATCCTTGAACATAGCAAGACATAGATAATCGATGACTCAAATAGGATATTTGCCGTATTTATGCCTGTAAAGTGATTTGAATCGTCGTCCCCACCCCCATTTACTATGGTGTACATTAATTATGTTTTGCTCAAAAAAGTAAATATTTTTATTCTACATATTAAGATTGAGCTATCTTGTTATCTATTACCCAGGTATATGGTTAATAATAACACAGACCCTGTGACAAACGTGCTAATAAACTAGACATATTAATTTCAATACAATATTCATATCGACAATTTATCGTTCACATACAGAACAAATATTCATGCTTATCACTCTTCACACAATCCGTTGACCGGAGTTTCTACCGAACCCTAACCCCAGACGTAACACCCAGGGCTACTAATCACTAAATCAGAAGCTCAATTGAATTGTGTTATTATTAGAAATAACGTAATTCCCAAAGCTGATTGAAGTGATTGGAGATTTTATTTCTCATTTTAATTTCAAAGAATAATTATAAATCCAGTAAAAAAATCAACTCTAGAGCTGCTAAATCATATTTAACACGAACAGCATAACACATTTTGTAGGTTTCAGCGAAGCGCGTATAAGCGGATTTGTCATTCATACCTTCTCGTAATCAAAGATCTTTCATAATAACTCTACAAATGATCCCTACCTGAGCGGAGGAAAATCGATAACAAATATATACTCAAATAATAACAATGCCCTCGGTGGAATTAATACAGAGTTCATACCTGATATTCGATTCCATTCATTCCAATATTGTACTTATATTGGGAAGACTATTAATTGATAATCGCTCTTCCCATTTCTGTTGTCAGATATCTTTATAAGTCTGAGTAATATTATTACATGAATAAAAACCAGTGCTGAAAATGTTTTATTCACCTATGATATTGAAGAAAACGAATAATAAAGTTTTTTCTTCATCTCGTTCTTTCGTCTAAAGGTTCTTAGAAAAAAATATCATAACCATGAATTAGAAATGCATACAACGCCATCTTGTGCCTAAAGTGAAAAACAAAGTTGTCAAGCACTTTTATTATTGTCAATTTTATTATGACCCAGATTACCAGGCAACGTGATAAAAACGTGATAAAAGTGGAGGAGACACTCCTAAAAATCGGAGTCTTGAAATATTTTCTTGTTGTGGTTTTACTTTGAAAATATTATAGCCTTAATAATAAACGAAATACAGATTCTATATTTCATAGCCGCCAGCAACGGCAGGCTATTTCATCTTGTGAGCATTTGCAGCTTCAAATACGGTAGTGCAGCGCAAGATATGCGCGGTGTAGTATTTCTCATGCAAATTTGTTCACGAGGCTTATTCGTGAATACCTACACTAAAAGCGCTACGACTTATGTTAGTATTCCGAAAGGGATATTAAATTCTGTATCAAATGCTTACGTTACGCCGTACTCGGTTTCTTTTACAGACTTATTTTTGCAGAAAAATTCACCATAGGGTACGTTAGGTTAAGAATGAACGCCACAATGGAATAGATTGTTCAAGATTTTCCATGTTACCATTATACATGGAAAACATTGTTATGCATTGTTAATCAGGGGTATAAAGCCGTGATAGTAAAGCCTTGCGATTTAAAATTCAATCTCTCACTCCGGGGATCCTGAGTGCGTTTTTAGATTAAAGACTAAAAAGTGTACGTTTTCGGATTAAATATCATTTGCTATAACGATTTAAAAAAACATCGTGAGGAAACTTGCACACCATAGAGTTCTCCAAAAAAATCTTCATTAAGATTTGTGAACCCTCCTAACCCAGAAATGACCAATGTAGCAGACTTACGAGTAGGTATAACCTTAACTTTTACTCTAAAAAGGGACCAGTGTCCAACAGTGGAAAAATATAAGGATCGAAAATATTTTTCGTTAAAAAATATCACAATTAAATGTAGTGAATATTTTATAGAACAAAGATTCAATGCGGTATAAATGCTAAAGCAATAATAAATAAATAAGTCGTCACACCCAAAGCCTCCAACTGACAATCCAAATGTCGTAAGTACAGGGTGACTAAAAAAATCAAAGCTAACGATACTTTAATGGAAATGTTTGTAATAGTTTTAAAGTAAGCCAAAAATTTAATTTTGGAAACTTTGGACTCCACAACAAATTATTGTAAAAGGTTCTAGAACGCATGTTCCAAGACGTAAACGTGTCCCCTATTTACGACCCTACTGTACAAGTGACAGATACGGTTGTGTAGACAGGTAACATGGCTAGCTGCCTCACAAAGGGGAGACAGGGGACGATTGAGTTTAAATAAATGGTAGACAGTCGGTAGGGGAAGAGAGGGTACGTGCAACGTCGGAAACTGGAAACGAGTGATATTTTAATCTATCATTTACTGTAATTGCAATTTCAGGTTTGAAACACGTTTTTAGTGACATTTTAATTAACTAACAATTAAACGGCATTGTTTGTCCACAAGAGCGGAAAATTAATAAAATATATAATATAAATTTCCGTTCCGTTATACTTCCGTGAATTCGCATGAACATTTGTTCGGTTATCTCCTTCAAGGCGAGGTTTACGAGAATACTCGAAGCCCTGAATAGCAGTGTTAATTGTATAAATGAATAGCATTGCAACATAAAACAGCAGTATCTAAAGGATCCATTAACGTTTGAAGGATTTCAGTAATAAGCTGAATTATGTTGTACAATCTTCCATTCATAATAAGGTTGCCATTCAACTGATTATTTTGCGAGTACGCAGTTCATCAGTACATGTCGCGGTTTGCGAAATTGGAAACGTCGGTAACTCATTTACATAGTTAAACTGGTGTGACATTAAATGAAATCGGACGCTTCTGGAACCGTGACAAAGTTTGTGAAAGAAGAAATTCTAATTGAGTAATAATAGTATATACCAAGCAATGGTAACCTTATGGTTGACACTATGGCATACGACTCCGGGAGTCAGCAGTTTAAATCCCACAGTGAAACTCCGAATAGAATTCAAGTGCGTTTCTAATTTTAAATGTTCTAGTTATACCGCTGAAGAAAAGTATTGGCAAGAAACGTACTTACTTAAATAGTCTCTATAATATTATAGTTTCTCGAAACATTTGAAATCTACCATTCTTCGCTTAGTAACCTAACCTAACCAAACCCGCGCTTGTGTGTCCTGGTAGTCTATAGTCTGATCTTCTTGTTTCTAATAAAAGATGTACATCCAACTATGGAACGTTAGAGAGTTGATGATGATGATGAATTATACGATGAACATAACATTTTTTGAAAAATTACACGTGCTTTTTTTATCAACTGTTTGGATATCACAATTCAGGGCTTGTCTAGTTAAGGGCTTAAATGGCTGTGCGTGGACTTGACTAAAAATATTATTTTTGTTTTTGTATTTCGTGATAAGCGGATGCATTAAAAAAAGGGATTCCAATAATTTAAGCAACAACAAGAATCTACCTCACGTAGAAATTTACCAGATTTGACATTAAACCTAAATATGACGTACCTGTCATACATAGGGCTTAACAACAAAAAAAAATTTGCTTCTTTTAATAAGAGCCCCCGAAATTCTGCAACCGATGGTAACATTTCGTAACACCTTTCCGCTAACCCGGCTCAGGTACATCCGGTAACACAATCGGCGTAAATTCGATTAGCGGTGGACGTAACACGTTTACCCCATACCGTGCGACCCTCGACCCGAAACTATTGGCTACGAGGCCCTTGGCCCTCACACGCACACGTGTACCCACCTATATCACTTAAAAGACAGGTAACAGAAACACAATCAAACACTTGAGATATGAGACTGTGTGTATATCCAAAGAGGCAAATTCGTTTAAACGCTGCTCTCAATAACACTGGATTATATGTAAAATAGAATATATCTTTTGTAGTTATTCAAATTGGATTACATATACACAGACGCTTATAAAATTTAGCTACATATATAAGGCTAAAGGAAAACAAAGAGAATGAAAACCAAATCTCAAAAAAAGTTAAAATATGTTATCGTGATATCGTCAGTAGGTACCTTTAGTTGTTTTTACTAACAGCCAATACTATGAGCTACCTTGTTATTCCTGGACGCTCGTCCAGCAATGTAATCATACAAATTTTTGGAAAAAAGATTTGATGATGATGACCAGCAATAACACGGTAACGATGCAAAGTCAATATACGAACATTTTCTTAAATTAGTAAATATCATTGAATACTAATCTTTTCATTTTTATCGTTTCGTTAAATAAATAAAAAACCGTTTATACCATTTTTGTCTATTTTTCTCTTTTTAACTTATTTAATAATTATTACTATAAACCAATTGTTACCAGCAACTTAAGTCAAGTTCTCATTAAATTAACCTGTAGTCCCAAAAAATACGTTAGTCCTTAGCAAATATTTATGATTCTTTATCTTTGTACTGTTTTATTCTTGCTAAAGTCTTATTAGCTAATTATAATTACACATTTATTATAACAATGATTAAAGGCATTGTTAAACGAGTATTATATTAAAAAAAAATAACTTTTCAGTCCCAAAAAACATCTACATTACAGCTAGCTCAGCAAAGCGGACTGGTAACGTCTAGTAATAATATCACAAACTATAATTTATATAAGTTAATACAAGTTTACAATTATTATAAAATATATCTAGGTATGCATAAATGGAGTTTTCAGTAAATGTCAGTATTTAAAACATTAGTAGGTTATCAGCCTCCATGTTATCAGCCTCCATGAAGGGGTGTTTCGACTTTATGTCCTGCAGATAATCTCGCAGACACATAAATATGAATTGTGGCTTTCATTTACGCCGGCCACAGGTCAGGATGTTTTATTTCTTGTTTTAATTTAAAATTTGAGAGAGATAACCTTTGATATACGGATCCATTACCCTTTATTTATAGCCTTTCTTCTATACGGTATTAAGGGATGGAAACAAGAAAATCATATGTATATGTGTGTGTAAAACCATAACTGATTACTTTTATGTATAATATGAATGAAAAAAAGTGTTACATTTCCGCTTAAATATTATGTAGAAGATAACTTTATTGTATAAAAATAAGTTTTCTGCTATCTAATCCTGGTTTCTTATTCTCTGTGTTATATCTGTAATAATCTTTACCAGCGACTACCCTTTTATTATCGTACTATTGTGAACAGGTTTACTGATAATAAGATTTTGAGGCTCTAGTTAGTATACTAGCCGAGTACGCATTAACAGACTCAATAAGTTTTAAAAAACATTGTAGAAAAATCTGAGATACATAAGTTTCCTCAAGATAATTTCCTTCAGCGCTGTAGCTATTGATATTTAATCATACACAGGACTTAGCATGGACGGAGATACAAAAATTTATGTAGATGCTTGGGTGCGAATCTCAGAGCTCCAGATCCTAAAACTGAAAACCAAATTACTATAGCGTCGCGACACAATGTATTAAAATAATATCTGTCAAGACAGACAATTAGATATTCACGAGAGAACCCAAACGCGTGTTGGTATTTACGGATTGACAGGCTTAGTGTAACGGAAGCCTTTGTCCCATAATAACGACGTACATAACGTAACATCATGCCTGTATCTCCCCAAAGGGTTAGGCAAAGGAGTATAGTTTATCAATAATGTTATACGTCTCACCGGACACAAATCAGACTCCGAGCTACTCGTACTATTAGGAAAACCAAATTAAATCAATCCAATAATATCTGACCCGGGGTCGATCCCACAAACTGTCAATCATTAGTCGTGTTTGCAGCCAGTCCACCAATGAGCCAGTCAGTAACAGTAAAACAAAGTAGCCCATAAAACATTCTTAATGTAAAACTTTTCATTCCATGTTTTGTCAAATTCAAACTCTGGCTAGCGGTTTCGTTACAAACTTGTTTTGGACAAATATTGGCCACACGTTGGATGGCTGAAGACAAATACTGAAGTTGAAATTTTTCTCACTTTGTTACAAAGGGCTTAAAAAAGGTTTTGCAAATCGGCTTAATTGCTTAGGTGACCAACTTTCTCCAGATAAAGCTGTATTTAACCCTTTTTGGAACGCAGTCCGTTTGTATTGTCCCTCTGTATTCAAATGCACATTTAAATAACACATAATTAAACCAAAATTATACATAATACATATGTATGTTGAACAAGTTAACCTGCCCGAATTAAATGCGGACAACGGCAGCCAAAGAAATGCAAAGTTAATGAAGTAGATCACCAAAATTATGACGATCATTTTCAAAGGTGGCGTGGAAATTTTATAAATTGATTACCTGACTAGGAGAAGTACGGCAAATCGGTAATACCTCAGTAATTTATTAACTCCGGTACATTAAGCAGTAATTCAAAAGAGAACTGGCAGGTTAGCACGTAGCGTGTTGTTATTGTATGATAAAACTTACAAGAACAATGCCTTGTTGGTCGAGTGGTTGCAAACGCGACTGCTGATCAAGAAAACCTGGGTTCGATTTCCCGTTCGGGCAAAGTATTATTAGGTTCTTATAAAATGGAATTTCTAGTAGTTCCTCGGAGTTAGGGTTTGTATCCGGTGTATGACAATAGGCTCACCTCCTATTATATAGTGGAACGTACATAAATATAACGGGCGAAACGTGGCAGTGGACTACCTTTCTTTGGCTACCTCTTTGGGAATTACGGACCTGATGTACCGTTTATAAATCTAACTTCAAATCGCTATATAATATGAATAATTTTATATAGAACACCAATATGAATAGCCCAATCCACCATCTCATTAGTTAATAACTTTCTTAATATTAATACTTATTATTCCCTACTTCCTACTTCTTAATATTAATACTCCCGAATTTTCCAATATCCAAAATGACCCTTAGCTCAACATATAAATGGAAAGTCTATAAATTACATCGCCGACATAAACATATTCGAGAATATTCAACATCGAGCATTCTAGAACACTGCCATAATTATTCGGGACTCAACTCGGAACTACTAGAACTGAACACATAAATAATGTAGCGGTCAGTCAACCTCAAGCCGAGAGCAATAACAAACTTCTTGGCAAATTGAACCAGATCTTAATATAGTAACTCAGAAAGCAATATCTTGCTTGCCAAAGGTCAAGAAGCGAAACTCGAAGCACCCGAATATCGCTGAACACATGCTATTTAACAAATAAAGTGGATAACTTATTGGTTTCGGATACTCCTAAAACAATAGAGCGAATATTAGAATTTCTATTAGTGAGTGCAGAGCACGCAAACGATTTGGAACGCCCTTAGACTGTAATTCCATTACATTATTAAATTTATTGAAAACGGTACATTTCCGTAATATTTCTTCCTATCACTAATAGCATGAGCTTGTCGATTATACCTAGATATATAGAACAAACATATATTAACAATTCCATTATAGGGTAGTGGTCCAACTGCTCCGTCCAACTAGTTGGACCATGGGTCTTTACTAGCAGCAGTTGTCCAACCTAAAAAATATAGTTGGACCACAGCACCATTTCAGAGTATCGTGGACCAATTCATTTAAAAATAACTTGTCAATATCTGTCCCATCGGGAATCAAACCCCAGATTGTTTGTGCAGCACAACAAAAACATATCATTAAAATGGTACCTGTATGAACAGTTTACTCAATACTCCCAGTATTGTACACATTTTCGAAAATCTGAGAAGTAAGAATATATGTTATACTAATTCATTACTCGATGTTGTCCTAAAGAGTTCTGGGGAGGAAACCTGAGGTCAACAAATATAGTATAGGATACCCTCTAGCTAGGTGGAATTACGATTTACCGAAAACGCAAGAAAAAGCTAGAATACGTCCCGCCGAGGGCAGGGTATAACAGCGCTCATAAGAAACGGCCTATTTCCTTGACTTTCATTCTCCTAACATAACTTGACGCCTATAACCCCCGAAGGGATAGATAGAGGACTGTGGTACTCTCCCACGTCTCACCAGTTACGTTTACGACCCATGGAATAGGTGGTGAGCCTATTGCCATACACCGGACATGTAAATCAAGATTCCGAGTCACTACTAAAAATTCTAAATTAGAAAAATCCCATAGCACCCAACCCGGGATTTGTACCCAGGACCTCCCGATCGACAATCGCGCTTGCAGACAATCGACCAACGATGCAATCAAGAGATTTTAATTATATTAATTTATTTTATTTTTTTAACATCTTAATTTTTTTAAGTCCTACAAGTTGGGCATTAAACGTTAAAATTGAAATCTTTCTGTTCGATCTTTTCTGTACTTTAACCGCCTTTCTATATAAACGACTCCTCTGTATCTTAAGTACCTGAACCTGCCATTCCAGATAACGGAGATAATGGTGTATCTCTATACCAGCGTTATTGTACTTCAATGTCATTACAATTCTATTATATTTTGATCGCCATTTTGAAAACGTCCAAATTTCACTAGATAGCGCTAAAAGCTTTAATTTTGCACTTAAAATCTAAAGAACCACTTCTCGCCTTGTTAAATACCATAACGAAAGTGCCATTAAGATTCGAATTTAGAGCCAGGAAACGGGAAACAGGAAACTAGTGTTACTCGTCAGAATGGAGTAATAAGGGCTTTTTTACTGTGCGCTCATTATACACTTTCGATGTTTTTAATGTTGAAGCGTTGCAAACAAACTATTGTATTTTATTTAGTAATTTATAAATCAACATACCTTGTCATTTGCGCCCAATATGATACAATACTGCTGTACGTTTTTCCGCTACAGTGAGTGCAACAGGCGGAAATGTACACTTCTCCTTGAGATTTGGACTTCAAAAACATACAAGTAATGAATATGTCTTAACAAAATACATAATATAGGACTAATTTCGGTCTGCCCTTTAAAATCGGATATGAAAGGTACACATAGGTATTACAGTTGTAGAAAGTATGAAACAATTCAAAGAGCGAAAAAAATACATAAATACAAACACGCTAGAAAAGGTGGCTTGAGTGTGATAAATGAACACAGAAGGGCCACGCTGATGATTAATGGGCACGTCATTTGCGCCCTAAATTATAACGCAGTAAATACCTTTTTACCGGGCGACTGGCGATGGCCGACGGCTCACGGGCGTTGAGAGACGGTTGACAACGACAAGGACGATGGGCTTTAGGTAATGGGAAAGGTGAGCCTGACACTATTCAATTCTATTCAAATATTAACAGGAGTTCCAATGGTCTAGTGGTTAGTAAACGGAAATGCTGAGCTGGGGGTTCTAGGTTCGATTACCAACAAGGAAATTTATTTGAGCATTAGTGTTTATTCTGTTAGTGGTCATAAAATATGTGTGTATTTAGATATTTAAATACGTAGTTTATTAGCTGCTTTGTTACCATAGTACACAGTTAGAGAAACGCTTGAACGCCATGTGTAAGATATCCCATACCAAATGTTCTTAATATCGAAATATTCGTCTTGCAATTTCTAAATTGATGTCCACAATTATGCTTTAAACAATTATCCTGTAAAAATAATATCTCCAGAAACCTGCTCCATCTTTACTTCTGGATATAATTATCTTAAAGTTGACATGCAGAACCTGGCGTATGTAGGTACCTACTCCCATAACCGGTACGAGAGGTGTGACAGTATGTAATTCTCGGTTATCAGACTATTGACCCAACAACTCATATATGACTAGGTAATGAAAACAATCGGCGCATAATCTGAGTTCAATAATGTGAGTTCAAATTCGAAAAAACGACTGAAATAAGCGGTGTTACATCAAGGTGGTATAACAAGCGGTGTTTTATGCGTACCAGTTCTAGCACGATATTGGAGAAGATTCGATTAAACACCGACAATAACATGTAAAGAGAGTAAGACTGTATTATCAAAAATAATAATAATAATAATAATAATCGACCCATTTGTCATTCCACTGTTGGAATATGGGTCTCCTCTCATATTGA
>DWME01008922.1:0-11316 GCA_018244795.1 Parelbella ahira ahira
GCACTGCGAGCACGCGTAGCGCTTCACGCCGCCGTGACTCTGCTCGTGGATGTACAGGCTCGGCTTGGAGCGAAACTTCTTGCCGCATTCCTTGCATTCCAAGTCGTACGCGCCCGTGTGGATGCTGACGTGCTGCGCCAGGTTAGCTTTCGTGCCGAATTTCTTTCCGCAGACTTCGCATTCGTGTTCTCTGCTACGTTTGTGGAAGTATTTCATGTGGTAAAAGTAGCTGGACGACGCTCGGTACGGTTTACCGCAAATTGGGCAGGTTCGAGAAGTTTTAGGGGACTTTTCAGATGTTTTCTCTTTCTCCTGTTCCTCCTCCTTGGGGACCTCAGTAGCGTTGTTCTCATCAATATCGTCATCGTTTTCAGGTGACACCTGTTCATCGGCATTATCAGAGATTTCATTTACTTGTTTTTCGCGTTTTGTAGTAGATTCTTTTTTATTCCTTTTTGGTCGTTTTGCTGTCGAACTTTCCGTATTCACGTTTTGTGTGGATACCGCAGTAACGGGTTTGAATCGGTCTTCAACTACCACTTTGGTATCTACCTTAATTTCCATTTCTTTTCTACATAACTCATCGTTGATCTTCATTGTCACTTTCTTTTTTTGCTCTTCCAATTTACGAACGCGATCCTGTTTTACCACTTTCCCAACCGCCTTACGTTCCTGATCTCGTTTCTTAGTAGGCGCAAGCTCAATTTTTTTGCGTTGTACCTCCAGCCTTCTGCGTACAAAACTTTTTAAACTTTCTAGTTCGTTATCTTCATTTTGTTCAATTTCGGCAGGTTCTTCTTCTTCTGTCGGTGATTCGTTGCTATTATAATTCTGTTTTACGATCTCGGAGCAAACGTCGGCAGCATGTTGAGACATGTGAAATATCATGTCTCCTCTATCGAGAAACGAATGGCATTGTTCGCAGCGGAACACCCTTTGAAGGTGCATCGTTAACAAGTGATTATTGTACATGTCGGCCGGCGTGGTGAGCGGGCAGTAGGAGCACACGCGTTGCGCGCGCTCCGGCTGCGGGTCGGTGCCGGCGTCCTTGTACCTGGAACAAAGCTCTTCGTCATTACGTACTTCAACATTATTTATATCATACCATACTCTTCTAAATTTCGGTTCCGTTTGTCGTGAGTTCTAGCGTGAGCGGTCAGTTGACTTCGAAGTCTAAAGGCTCTCCCACATCCACACAAGTGGGCCTTTTCGCCAGTATGGACCGTGACGTGCGCTTTTAATTCCGCTTTTCTTTTGAATTTTGACCCACATTCCATACATTCGAACCTACAGAACTCATCGTGCGTCTTTCTATGCATCCTGAGCGCGGCGTTGGATTTCGAAGCTTTACCACAAATATCGCAAACGTAATCTCTCTTTTGTTCGTGTGATTTAATGTGATCCTGAAGATGGCTCTTTCGCGAAAAGGCTCGGTGGCACACAGTACATTGGTGAGGGCGCTGGCGGGCGTGCAGTGTGCGCACGTGGCGGGCGAGATTGCCGCTGTCGCTGAAGGCTAACCCGCAGGTAGCACAGCTATACCTTCGCTCTCCTTGATGACACCTCAAGTGTCGTTTCCACGAACCCGAAACCACACCTTTGTTACAGGCGTTGCAATATACATATCTCTTGCCGTTGTCACTTGTTACGACATTTGGATTTTCTGTTTCATTTGTTTGTTCTTTGGTTATTTTGTCGCTTAGTTCCCCGCTGGATTCCCCAGACTCAACGTGGATTTCAATGACATTCAACTTTAAATTTTGACTGAAAAGTGAAATACATATTACTTATATAAATTTGTTGTCTGAATTGGTTTATTCGAGAAGAGGTTGCAAGTAAGGATAAATAATAAGAAAGTAAAAAAAAAACAAAAATCCTTCACAATGGTATATTAAAAACAACACAAAATGCATTATATGTTCTTAGTACGGCGTAACATGGTCATACGGAAGGTGATGCGAGACCTCCCCGGTGGCGTTGGCATTGTGTGCCCTTTTGCAATGATGTCTCAACGCTTTTCGCTGTCGGAAGGCGGCACCACACGCGGCGCATACGTGTGGCTTGACGTCCGTGTGCGACAGGACGTGACTGTTCAACTCGTGCTTCTGACGGAACCCCTTGCCGCAGCTGACACACACGTGTGGTCGTTCTCCGGTGTGCTTTAGTCGGTGTCTCGTGAGCCCAGACCTGAGTTTGAATTTTGCCCCGCAATCAGCGCACTGGTGCGGAAACTCTTCGCTGTGCGTCTTTAGATGAACGTGCAAAGTACTGCTTTGGGTGAATCGTTTGCCGCAATGAGAACATTCGAACGGTCGTTCGCCGGTGTGGATGCGAAAATGTTGTTTCAAATTTTGTAAGTTACTAAAATTCTTTGGACAAATGTTGCAGGAGTAGCGACGCACGCGCTCGTGCGTTTCCGTAAGGTGCCGCTGCAGGCCGCTGGGCGCTCGGAACTGCTTCCCGCAAATGTGGCACACGCACGGTCTCTCTCCAGTATGGATGCGTTTGTGAAATAAATATGTGTGCGATGAGCTCAGAGATTTTCCACATATCTTACAAGTGAAACATAGCTTACCATTGATTTTTGTTCTCGCTTCGCTAAGCTCGAGTTTTGTCTCTTCGTCCATTCTGTCTTTTCTCATGTTGCATAGCGTAAGATCATCGTAGCTATTAATATTTAAATTTTCGGGTTCCACGTCAGAAGGATCTGAATCTGTGAAATCGGGGTAGCTATACTCATGTGATTCATGCACGCTAACGTAGTGGTTCCTAAAATTTACGAGAGCTTCGTAAAATTTTTTATACGCTTCTGATGTTTTATTGTTAGCGATATATGACAGCGGAACATCTTCGTCATCCACGCGTGACGTGTAATCGCGGTCTAGTCCACGATCCACACAATTGAAGTCTGGTTTAAGTTCCTCACGTTTGAGTTCTGATTTATGTTCCTCAAAATCGAGGTTACTATACATATCGACATCGTCGGTTGTACAGTTGTTTGAATCTATTTCGTCTGTTGGATGAAGTTTGATTATGTTTATTTCACTCTCTGTAAATGGACAGCATTCGAAGCTGATACGGTGAGGCATCCATCTGCAACAAATAACCCCGGTTTTATATCCTGACATGCGTGCTTAGATGATATTTTAAGTGTGTGATCTTCCTCAATTTCTTCGGACACAGTTGACATGTGTACTTTCTGACGTCGAGATGCATTTCCACGTGTCGGTCTAGTGTGTTTTTCGCCCTGTACGACTTATTACAATATTCACATGAGTAGGGCTTGAGACCCGTGTGCAATCGCGCGTGTACGTCGCGTGCCATTCGCGAAGGGAAGGCTTCTCCACACGACGTGCAGACGAATCTCAGCTCGCCCTCGTGTACAACTTTCCAGTGATTTGTCAGGCTTCCTTGACTTTTGTAGCTTTTATTACATTTTTCACATGTATATTCCCTTGACTCTCCGCTATGATTCTTCATATGAACGAGCATGTTATACTTGTTGGAGAAGACTTTTTTACACTTTGGACACGTTGCGGGAATGTACTTCTTACATTTTGAAAGTTCAGTTTTTTTTTCTTTGCCATCCTCTTTCAAATCTGTGGGCGTATCAGTAACATGCGTTTGATTCACATGCACCTGTAAGTTCTCATCATCATCGGCGATAAAACCACATGTTCTGCATACCGCACCGTTTAAAGACGTCGTGACATGTCGCTCCTGGAGATGCGCCACGAATGATTTCTTATCAAAAAAGCTGTCACAGCACGTTACTTCGCTATCAATGCTCAATTCTACGTGCTTGCTGAGATGACATATTAGTCTCGATGTTGAGGAAAATATACTTTTACAGTATGGACAACAAAACTGTGGTATTTCTACTACATTTTTGTGTACACTCTCGTCTTGACCGGTTTCAGCATCACCATCGACATCTTCCAGGTCATCTACTAGCAGGCTCTCTACGAAAGTTACATTATCTTTTATAAAATTGTCTATTGACTGCTCACTCTTTACTTCAGGGCAATGGTTCACATGAAGATGTTCTATTAACTCCTCCACAGTGTTTCCAACAGATGAATCATTGCATTTTTGGCAGACATACTTTAAATTGGAATTTTCTTCAACATTCATTGCAATAAAGTAATTAGTAAGTATATTTTTTACAACAGAGTCTAGCAAGATTGTTGACTCATACCTGTAATCGTACGGAAGTCATATTGTGGGTGAATAGTAATACATAAAGTCCTATATAATATCATAGGAAACACTTACTTTAATTCTTCATTAGTGTCAGTACTTTCACTCGGCTTTGGTTCCTGAAATGAAAATTATCCCACAATTAATTATGATTTATGATTTTGTGAGGGCACAGCACATCATATTATTCTATTATTAAAATTTTATTACAGACATTTGTAATTTAAAAATATGCTTCTTTTCAATGTCCATGTCATTTTTATGATTAATGTTGACTAATCATATGTGTTTATGTAAGTCGTGAGAAGCTTTATGATCTTTAAAATATTTGATATTATATCACTGATTATGTTATAAGCTGTGTGGGCGAGCTGGACAGGTACCGGCGCGGTGGCGGGCCGCGCGCCGAGATGGCGTCGCAGCACGAAGTCGGTGACGCGCGCAAGCCGAGCCACCTTGTGCCAGCACACCAGGTTTCTCGAGCACACCAGACACACTCTCTTCGGCAACTGGTCATTTTCACTTATCTGTAAACACATACTACTGTTGTAGATTCTAAGCATTTCTCAAAAAATGTTTAGAAGTATTATTCTCGTTCTTACTTGGTTTTATATTATTGTACCTATTTTTGTCTCACTATTGTGCTGTATGTATTTAAATAATTATTTATAGCATCCAACTTAACTTATTACATAAACAAATAGACTTTTGTTTACACACTTTTGTAATATTTGAAAAGGAAAACACATAGTTCACAGATTAAATAAGTTATTCTATAAAATAAGGATACCTTGATGAAAAGGTACTTTCTGATTAACTCAGCCAAATCATATTGCTCATCTGTCTCGCCGAATATGGGCTGTGTTTCGTCCACAACATGACCACATACTCTGCACACCTTGGAGAAGTCATCCACGTCTGAAACAATGTACATCATTTTATAAATTAATGCTATAATGGTTGAGAGGCAAAACTACAGGTTAGGGTAAGTTTGGGTATGTGAATATTAATAAATATTGTCACTTTCAATACACTTTGGAACAGCATGCTCCAATCTTTACTAGACTAATGTGATAAAAAATTACAAATAATATTATAGTCTAATTCATGTTGTAATTATGATCATGAGCAGTAGTACCATTAGTCAATGGTAACAGGATTTATCAACAATTAATGAGATCAGGGACATTTTACATATTGCCAACAGTAATTTTTTTTTAATCTAGTAAATTTAATATTCCTCTTTTAGTTGTCCAACTACACTTCATAGTAAAATCATAGTGCAAACCAATACAAGCAAAATGTTAGCTAGCTTAATGTGTGATTTAACAGATATAAGTTTTAGTTTAGAATTGTTAATAAGATAGATATAGATGTCTATTCTAATATTTACAGTATTAATCAATTCTTTAATAGTATTTAATGAATTAGTATACTTTATCCTAAGACACAGATTCAGTGTCTAGAATTCTACATATTGTGAGTCTGTGCCATATAATAAACAATTGCAAAAAAAGTTCATCATTTTGTTATTAACCTAAGTGCATTAAATCTAAACCAAACATAGAACCTAAATGATTGTTGTCATATTTTACCATCAAGTTATATGGTACTTCCTTTCCTTAACTTTTGTTTTACTATTACACTTATAGACATCTGATATTCATAATATTTTATCGACTATGCTTCAATATACATAAAATTAATAAAGTTGACTTAATGGCTAATAATTGGCACTTACTGGCAATCTCGTCCGGCAATATAGCTTGCTCATGTCTTTTTAACTTCAATACTTTGCGTGATGCATAACGTTGGTGACCATCCTCCACGGGTTGATGTTCGGTGACACTCATTTTGATGGGTTACGAAGTCAGTAGTCAGCATCAGCACATCTTCACTAGAAGCAAACCCAGGAGAGAATGGACGCTCCTACAGGCAGCCGCTTCTCATCCATTTACGCACCTGCATTCGGATCGATAGCCGTGAACTTCCGAATGCTTGGATTGCGCATGTACTTTGCTGCAGTGAGATGCGCGCGACGCTATCTGCAATGCAGTGAAGTAGATATACAATTATTAAACCCATCTATAGTTATAGAACAAACTTTAGCCAAGTGGCACAGCATTACTTTAATTATTTTGCAGATAAATGAGGCTGTGTATTATGCATGGATATTTTAATAACAGCATAGTGCCGATTGTCATAACATCACAGTGATGCATACAAATGAATAATGGTCACAAGTCACAACAGGTTGCTGCAATAAAAAAATGCTTTATTTTAAACTTACTTTGGAGGTCTCGTCTGTGAATCCAACCAAATAATGGCGGCGTAATTCATCTAAATTGGGAAGGAGTAAGGACGCTGCCGCTGATAGCGCTGATACCCAGTTTGCTTGTCATTTATGACATACTATCTGTCAGTTGTCAAATGTAGTTAGCGTTTGATGAAGGCCACTTTCACCTCAAATGTTTTGATTTGGAAATAGGTATTTTGGTTTGGTTTGGAATTCCAAAAATCAAATAAATTTCAAATTTAGGCTCGTGTATTTTTGTTTCGAATTTCGTAATTCATTGGTTTTTTCACCATTTAATTTTTATTTGACTTAGTTCTGTTCACAAGACGGAAAACATGAAATATCCCGTTATTTACGAATATGAGTTCAAACGCGGCACCAACCCTGCAGAAACAGCTCGAAGGATTAATGATGTGTATGAGGAAGCTACTGTAAAAAAAGCACGGTACGCTTTTGGTTCCAACGTTTTCGTTCTGGAAATTTTGAATTTAGAACCAACCCCGTGGTCGGCTGATCACCCCTGTTAACAATGAAGAGTTGAAGGTGATCGTGGAAGCGAATCCATCCCAAACCACTTTAGAGCTAGCGGCAGGCTTCGGTGTGAGTGACAAAACAATTTTAATTCTTTTGAATCAAATTGGTAAAGTGAAAAAGCTCAACCCACTTAGGGTTGGCTACGCCATGAATTAAGTGAAGCACCAACAAACATACCTTGAGTGCCGAGTCACAATACTCGACCGTCACAATAAAGAAGGAATTATGAAACGTGTCGTTACTTGGAGAAGAAAAATGGATAGTAACCAAGGCTGAGCTCATTCCGAAGCTAAGAAAAAGTTATTGCATCGTTCCAGTGCATGTAATGGCAATTGGTAATTTATATCCGTAGTCAACTATAACATCGAACTAGTCGCCTACCTTATCGTAGTCCGTTTATAAATAGATTCGGGGACTTCAGTTAGAGGAATGAGGCACTACGAGAAGGTATTCGTACAGGTTTGCCGCCAGTCTGAGGTTTGTTAACTAAAGGAACTAGTTAGATTTTATTAGTAACTAGCTGTGCTCGCGATTTCGTTCGCGTGGGATTTATTAAAAAAAATGTTGTTCAGTTATTGCGCAGTGGTGGCAAGCGTGTGGCCTACGCACGGTACTGGACAGTACTTGCACATTACAACATTACTTCATTTTATAATTCTAAAATGTAAGTAGCCTAAGTTACTCCTACATCAGCTATCTGCCAGTGAAAGTCCCCTCAAAATCGGTCAAGCCATTCCAGAGATTAGCCGGAACAGACAGACAGACATAAATTTAAAAAAATGTTATTTTGGTATATGTATGCATACATACATATTATGCATTTAGTAAAAAGCGGTTATTTTAATATTACAAACAGACACTCCAATTTTATTTATTAGTAAAGATATAGATATCATACTTTTTTGATTTGCTAAAATACGTAACATCAAGCCTGTAATACCCGAAGGGGTAGGCAGAGGAGTGTAGTAGACTCCCACGTTTCACTAGTTATGTTTAAGTCCCATGGAATAGGTGGTGAGCCTATTGCCATACACCGGGCACGATTCCACACTCCGAGTCACTACTAGAAATTCTAAATTAGAAAAATCCAATAGCACCTGACTCGAGATTTGAACCCAAGATCTCTCGATTGGCAGTCGCGCTTGCAACCACTCGACTAACGAGGCAATCAGTTTTCCAAAATAATACCGCTTTATTAAATGCCTAGCGTTAGGCGTGTGATGTATGAGGGAATAAAATAGATTTTGTATGTTAAACTCGGCTCGGATTGTAATTTATTTAAGAAAAGTAGAATTTGTAACGGATTTACATTAAACTATGCAGATTTTGAGTTTGAGTTTTACGTTTCTCTTTTAAGTCCTGCGGCTGCGCGTCCCACCGCAGCTACCACTGCCGGGGTCACCATCATTGTTTTGTTCTTGTACGTGTGGATCACTTGCTGAAATAAAAATCGAATTTTATGTCTCGTAGAAATCTAAATGTGGTTTAAAAAAATCCTTTTATTCAGTGCGATAACCATTCTAGTTCTCTTACAGGGTTTGTAGAGAACACGGAGTACCAAATATCGCTGTCTTAACAGATCTCACGTACTTCTCATACTCTACCCAGATCATCAAAATATGTCGTTATTGAAGATTTATGGCACTTCCATCAGTCAATATTTAACCGATTTTCTAAAGAGGAGTGGGTTTTTCTTTTGAGATGTGCATCCAGCATCATTTATGTTGTAAATTTGTTTCGCTACTCTACATCATCATCATCATTATCATCCGTCCTAGTTTCTAGTTTAGTTCCTAGTTTTTCTTTAAAATTTATATACATGTACACATAATAAGCAATATGTCCTACTATAAGTTTAAAAATATATGTACAAGCTATTTGATTGAAGTAACATACCAAAACTAGTTTGATGACAAAGACTGCGAAGGTCAAGAAGGAAATAGTCATGAGCGCGCTCTCGGAAGAGGGAAACTCAACATGGCCGCGCGCCGCCCGTCGTTGTCGCGATGCACCCCCTGTCGCGTCATCTGGCCACGCTTGTTCGATACGTTCTTCTGTGAAAAACATGATTCGATTGTATACATATTTTTGTAACTACAAAGGAAAGTTTTTTGTTTTAAACTACTTTATTGTAATAAAGATATAAAGTAATTTGGATTTTATAAAATTCGCATCAGAATCTAGGTATATGCTCAAGTAGAAGCGGAGAGAGATCTATGATTATTTTTTCATCATCAGCATCAGCTAGATCTCGCTGCATCACTGGTTTGTATTGGTGTAATGAGTGAGACTCTGTTTGGTTTCGACTCCACCAATCAGTTTTATTAGTACCAAAACTACATTATGTAATTGATCTATTTGAGAGACTGTTAATTCAACAACGTTCACAACTAAATAAATTGTCTTAAAGAAGCGGTATCATTGAAATCGTACCTATATTTGCCAGTATATTATTTCGAAGACCTTCCAAATACATAATCTTTCCCCTAAAACTCCGCTGAGTGTTCTTAGATATGTTATCTGCTACAGCTTTCATGAATTTCCAAATCACTTCTATTGTATTGCCTTTTGAATTTGCGCTCAAGTAATCGTCCTCACTTTCAACCGTATGTTGATCAGTTTGTTTGCCGTTTTTGTAGTTTTTATGAACATTATTATCATTTTCATTACTTGTCGTATTTTCCAAAGTGATGTGTTTGTTTCTTTCTTTATCCAAATATGACCAGTTATCTTTATTGTCGTTATGATCCATAACAGTGTGAGTTACATCCGAATTATATTGATCTTTGTTATCCAAATTACGTTCCGCCAAAAACGTTTGTGAATAAACATTATCAGCTGTTAAAGATGATATATTCCGGGCGTTCTCACTGTAATTTTTTTTTATTGATTCATTCTTATCATTGAGATGCACATTATCTTTGCCGGTATTTATTTTTTTAACATTGTTTTCATAGTTCTCCTTGGATTCTTTTAGCTCGTGCACTTTATTTGCATTAAAAGAACTTTGCAATATTTTCGTATCAGCACTTTCTAAATGTAATTTGTTAACGGATTGAGCTATTTCAAGTTTTCGATCATTAAATGTATGAGAAGTTTGAAATTTATCTTTAATTGCTTCGTTTCTGTTTTCTTCAAAGATGTTTACAGACGTAGCAAGGCCAATTTTTTTGTCTGCTGATTGGAAGTGTCGTGACGGAATAGTCCTTCTTACATTTGATTTCTTTCCAAATTCATCTATTTGTGCATTATTTTCTTCATAGTCTTTTCTCGTAATGTTCTTAGTTTCAACATTTTCCGTTCCTCGTATATTTGGTGCCCTAACAGAATTAAAGTAATCATATTCTTTTTTCACATTTATCCGATCAGTTAAACGCATCTGTTCAGATACTATTTCCATGGAAAACAAATCGTTTGCCTTACTTGGCAACTGCACTCTGTTCACGGTTCCAACATTTGCAATCTTAGAAGTTATACCTCTGTTCCACGTAGGTTCCGTGATGGAATAATTTGAGTATAATTTATTCAATTGGGGAGTTTCTTCAAAAATTACGTTCGTTCTTCGATTGGGTTTTTTCAGATAGTGGGTCTGTGCTATCTCCACCCACTCGCCAGCCACGTGAGAGACGAGAAGCAGTAACACAAACATTTTTGTGACGAGTAAATCAGCATGACCTTAGCCATGAAGAACGCTGTGATGCAGCCCGTTTGGGACAGTTAAGTCAGGGGCGGTAAACTGAGGTTTGTTTCTTTCGGAATTTATCAATGATTTATATTGTTTATATTGACATTGAATGACATGATATTTTGTGAATGTACTAAAATTAAATTAAATTAAATTTTATTTAGCTAATCTATATTATGACATTATATTTTAATAAGCATTGATAGTCTACTGGTTAAGAATTCAGTTTCTCATTCCGGGGATTTGCACCCAGCACGGGGTCAAATCCATGGCGCGGCACCTCTTTACGAAAAAGTGCGCTTTAGGTATCACTTGCTAACAGTGAAGGAAAAGATTGTGAGGAAACCTGCTCAACTTGGAATTTAAATAAAATAAAAAATTCTAGGGTGTCTGAAGTCTGCCAATCCGCACTTGGCCAGCGTGGTTGACTATGGCCTTAAACCTCTCATTATGAGAGAAGAGCCATACCTATATTCCAACAGTGGAATAATAAATGAGTAGATTATTATTTTTATTATACATATTGGCTGGCAGTGGTTGGATGCGAAGAGCTGAAGATCGAGCTCAGTGGCGTGCCATTGGAGAGGCCTATGTCCAGCAG
>DWME01008923.1:0-11315 GCA_018244795.1 Parelbella ahira ahira
GGGTTGTATTACAACCAGAGTAGGACGCTAGGATAATACATATACCAGGTCCGGTGGCAGCTGAAACGAGCAAACTCGTAAATATATAAAACAAATAAGATGAACAGTTAAGCCTTGAGGAAATAGGTAAAACTACATCGCAGACCTAACGTTGTTAAGAAATGTAGAATATTCAAAAAACACTAATGGAATTATCAATTGCTTCCTATATTGAATTCAATGCTTTTTTATACTAACGCGAAGCTAACGATTGCCCGTTCCTAATTATACTCGTAGCAGAAATTACGTACCAATTGTCGTATAAATCTTTCTAGCATTCTTGATACTATGGTACTTTTTCTTAACACAGAAGTCGCAGAGAAGACCGAAGAAGAATGAAGCTATCCACATGGCCACATAGGGTAAGGAAGATAAAAACCCAGCAGATTTGATATTAAATTTGAGTACGTCGGTCATGTATTTGGGTAAGTCCGTGACCATCGAAAAGTAACCCCAATCATGACCGATCTGAAACAAAAAAGATAAATATCAAGATGCTAAACACCTTATTGATAGCAGTATCAATTGAATTATTATGTTAATGGCCAATTTGGAAAAAAAAAACTATGAATTATTGAAAGTTGTCCTTAAACTTCAAAACACATATAACATAACGGTTATTAGGTGTAGGTTCTAAACCTGATCATATCCGTCTTAAGTAATAAAAAATCATTCATATATTTCCAAATGTTACTTACAGCTGCTATAATAAGGCACCAGAGGGGTACAGATCGCAGCAAAGCCTTCCAAGGGACGGGGTCCAAGTCTTGTTTCTTGTTGTGGATCAATGAGTCCACGTTTGAATTTAGGAATTTTTTCTCCTCGTCCGATATAAACGGATGTGTGTTTGGTGTACTATAGCAGATCAAGCTCTAAAACACGAAAGTTATGAGATAAGGAAGTTATGAGATAAGGCTGAATTAGGAAGTCTTCGTTTACATAATATTTAGGTGGTTACCTAATTTGAGCAAATGGTTTTTTAATGGCGGAGTTCATTATTTTATATATTTTTATTCGTCTTCGATTTTAATTTGAAAAATATATATATATATTTATATTTATGGATAACAAAAATACAGTTCATTATTTCAAATGTGGGGTATATATGTATTTATGTCTTAGATTTTAATAGTAGTATTCGAACAGAATTGCTATAAATTTATGGACACTAAAAATACAATAAACTATGCGATAAACCAATGTAAAGTATCCTTGCGAGTTTTACTAACTTTTTAATTTTCTTGACTTTTGCAATATGTATAAAAAACAGAAATGTCGTTACCCAAATAATGAACCAGATGAGTCCACCAGTTCCGAATAAGAAGAATACGTTTTCCCAGGACCCATCGTGCATGATCAATCCAGAGAAGTAAGATCCAGCAATGTTGCCGATTTGAGCTCCACCGAAGACTATAGCCCCCATTCTTGCTCTTTCTTCCTTAGGGGCCCAGCGGGATACCATGCACATAAGCGCGGGCATGGTTGGACCCTAAAAATAAATATAGTTAAGAACAAATCAAAGATTTAGTGTAGCTATACATTTTATACTGGTTGTAGAGAATTCTAAGAAAGATATTTCGTTTATAAGCTTCACGCACAATAATGGCCGAGAGTCGTTTAAATTAGACTGCTGTTGTCGGTGATGGATTAATATTTAACTCTCACGAAAATAAATGTGGAAATTAGTTTCATTATCATAATATAAATGCTACATTTAATGATGGAAAATCCTATTAGCACTCGTAAAAAGATCAAAAAACACAATGAACGCACCTCACCCAATCCTTCAATAACTCGTAAAATGAACAGGGCTATGGCACCCCCCATTTTCACTGCCCACGGTGTGATCAAAGTACAAACGGCTGTGGACAAGAGCCCCAGCCCCAGAACCCACTTCCCACCGAAACGCTCCGCCAACATACCACCGGGGATGTGGGTTAAAACGTACCCATAATAAAATGAACTCAGTAGTAACCCTTGCGTTGCTTCGCTCCACTCGAACAGTACAGACTGAAAATAAAAGCAAAATTTCATTATGCAGTAAATATCCGTATTCCATAATGGGACGTAAACGTATCTGATGGAATTTTGGAGTGTACTGCACTCTTCCGTCTACCTCTTAGGGTAGGTATTACAGGCGTGATATTACGTTAGTTAAAAGCAATTGTAGTAGCTAATTACCTCATAAGGGATCTGGTGTGACGATATTTTAATCATAATACATATTAAAACAGTGTAATCTTCTAATCTACTAAGATTATGTCAAAACAGCGCAGGAGATATGTATTTTTAATAAACAATAATAATATATTAAATAATAGATTACCTATATATTAAAAAAGCATTGTTGATATTCCTTTCGAAAAGTAACTAAATCTGTTTGTTATCGTCGCCTAATAGTCTTAAAGTCTTATCACAAGTCATTAATGACGTCTAAAAACTACCGACAGGTGGATTATAACCCGTACTTTATTTAATATCTGAGTAAATTATGTACCGATTTAACGCACGTATCTTTATAAGAAAAAACATACGTGAGGTAAACCGTGAGGATACATTTTAATTAAACTAATGATTTAGTGTGAGCGTAGCGCTGCAGATTATGCCACTAAACTTACGTATATCCGTACTTTATACTATAAGAATAAATAATTTGCTATGTATACTCTCATATTTACTACTAATATTTATTTTATTTTTGTATATAATAGGCTAGCGTTTGGCCGCGATCCTGCCTGATGGTGCGCGCAGACGCATCCTAAGTTGGAGCACGGGTGCATAGTTCGCTTATACGCTTGCCCTGACTAGTTTACTGCTAGCATTAATTGTTGCACTCAATTGCAAATTGTTACAAAATACGCGTCAGTTATATTTCTCAATGTCCAGTTTGTTAATCAGAAAACTATTTGTGACGAAGCCGGAAAACTTTTAAATTCTTCACGCAAAGTCGTTCATGGGATACGTAGGGAGCATCATATATTATAATCCTTACAGACAATGTGCTTCTATATTAATCACTGTCTTTATACACGCCTGTCAGTTTGGGAGATTTCAAACTTTCCAAACGACCATTATCTGACATATCTCTCCAGATGTTAGTGATAACCTCTCTGAGAGACAGTATTGACGTATTAAATCAATTTATAATTAAGACTCACATTCGCCATCGATACTAAGTCGTTATCGAAAGTCTATATATACCTTGAATATCCCAATTATGCGAAAGGGCAGAATAATTACTATAATAATTATCGGGTCGTCTTTCGGCTTCCGATATCGATAACGTATCGAATAATGTAGAAACGCTTTGCACGGACGTCATATGAAAGGGAACTCTACATAAAAAACAATCTCGTATACAAATACTATACATACATATCTTCACGTCAAATACCTTACGGGGTAGGCAGAGAAGTATTTTCTCTCTCAATAAGCTCTCTGCCGAAAAATACTATATATTTTAATGTTTTACCATTTTTGGTACATATTTCAAAGTATAAATGAGAAACTTCAATATAATAATACTCTACTAAGTGAGAACGCACGATAAAATAGTACGAATTAAAAAAAATTCATGCTCATAAATGACTATCAACTAAACTAGTTCAAATACAATTCAATTTAAAAGAAACATCCTTGATTTAAATATCGAACGTTCGATACTATAATTACGACTACTATAATAATCAAAGTGAATATTGTAACAATATTTTGTTTTCATTATGGCTTTTCTTGCAATTGACATTTATCTGTATTAAAATCAGTCCTTTCCAATATTAACTGCGCAATGCATTCGTGATTTGTCTTATTTATCGTCAATAAAATTTGCACCGACGGTTATTGCGCAGTTTATTACACTTTATCAAAGAAAATTAGCTTAATTTCAAAAGAGCTACTAGTATATCATTTCGAAGCGAAAACCTTATATTATATCATTAATTCTAATATACAAATTGAAGAAACTAATAAATTCTGATATATTTTCTTATTACGTGAACCAATTCCCGGTAACAATTCAGTTATTTACTTAAGCCTTAAGCTAAGCCTTATCTCATTGAACAAACTAATTATCTTCAGTGTAAGCTTATTTACACTATTGTACGTAAACAATGATAACATTCAATCACACTCGTTAGGTATCAACACAAACTGTGTAAGTCGTAACAAGTGATTTGTTCCGAATTACATCATTTACACTGTATTATGAAATTATTTTTAATGTTACAAAACAACAGCATCAACTTAGTCACATCTACATTGAGTTATTGGAACAGCTTATAGACATCATTTAAATGTATCAATTGCTAAACAAATTACCTACTTTTCAAAACGATTTACAACGGCTTTCAACGTTTTTTCAAATTATAATTTCAAAATTCCAATGCAAAATTAATTTATTGAGACGCGTTGTAAGGCTTTGTTCACTAAAGCGTATACAGGCGTACAATACATGACTGACAGCGGCTATTAACGGCTAGCCGAACTCTTTCTAATGAACTTCTATGCTTCCACCGGGTGTGCGCTGGAACATTTTAAATGCTTTTGTTTTAACGAATGGGTGAAAATTACTCGTTTACCGTTAGCGCGCAAATAAACCATTTGTGAACCATAATACATTATATAATACTTACGTCACCGCTCCGCTGGATGTATGACATCATAGTATTATTTGATACCACGTTTAAGTCCGGGCAGGCGTTTGGGTCGTAATGGGGGTCACCTTCCACTGCCACATTCTTCTTGACCATCTGCGTGATGGCTAGATTGAGGCACACGCGCATGGTGTACGCGTTGGCGATTGCCAGAAGTGCCATGATGGCCAGCACATACCTTTGTGGTATAACGAATACTGAAAGTAAACATTTGCAACGTGCGTTTGTTAGTGTCAGTACACGTAGTGATGATAGGTACGTGAGTTATTAGCTATTAAATAAATCTTTTAGGACTGTCAACGTTTTGTAACTTCGAAAGTCAATCAGGATAAATAGATTTTGGGATAGATGATCGTTATTAGAAAAATACATATTATCAGAGTTTCGGACCTCAGAGTACAAGTTGAGCAGTTAGCCGGTTTTTATCTTACATGGCTAAATAACCGAGACGCAACCTTTTTATGACTTTCGGGTAGATTAAAAATAAAGATGAAAAACTATAAGGCCACTAACACATATTATATCCATTAATTCATACTACTATTCATACGTCACGGAAAACTAAAACGCAGTCACGCCTCAAATACCTATGTAAGTATATATTTATATGTGCATTCGCCTTTGTCGAAGCTGACAATGCACTAACTACTCCTAAGTTAATCCAAATGTTCATAGCTAACGAAGACCACGTACCGCCAGATGGCCGTCTATCTGTTTATAAGACTAGATATAGAAAAAAGTAGTTTAGTAACCGTCTAAGTCCCATATCACAGGCTGTGCCTACTATGGGATCACAAGGCCGCAAGTGGAGATATCCCAAGAAATTATTTTTTCATTGCGAAGGGATTTGCACTGAACAATAAAACAGTAATTTTGTGAGACCAGAAGAAAATAAGAATACTCGATATTCAGAGTCCAACAAAAATAATATATATCTACACTAGTCGGTATCTTTTGATTTATGATATCCAATTGATAACACTGTTCATAGTAAATAAAACACTTTAATTATTCCCTTGAGTTAATAAACCGTACGGTAGCAGAACAATAGCTACGTGTTAATGATTAAAATACAGTTTATGATATTTACTGCACTGTGGTAGATAGTTTTCTTGTACAGATTTTTTTACTAAACTTTCGTTACAGGTAGTAGGTACTAATGTATACATTATTTGGTTCTCAACTACCACACACGTCTACCACACTTTTAAACATATCACACGTTTCATGATCACAAATTTCTTTACATATAACATGATGTACTTACATTTCGAAACCGCCAGTCTCCATCCCGTCAACATTTCGTTTTTGTACCTGGAATCAAGGGATTTTATATTAGCCACCGTAATTTTCAAAGATTCCATTATTACCATGAATTCCAATTCAAATCATTGATCGTTAATATTTTAACGAGCACAGCGGCCGATACCTTCGAAACGACTATTTGATGAAACCATTAATCGAGAAAAAGTATTGCAATGCTAGGTACAAAAGTTCGTGCAAATCGTTTCCGCCAATCACTTATCACGCTATTTCAGGCTGTTTCACAACAGCTGTAAAACTGACAATCGCTTGAAGCGCTCCAGACTCGTTGGGTTAAGAAATTTGTCATTTCGTTAACGTACATACCGTTCCAGCAGCTCTGATGTGTTTCTAAAGACGTTGATATCGATTTCTGACTATTATAATCGATATCACGTTACATCATTAGCCTTAATATTTTTTTCATCAATATTTCATTTCCTTTGAAAAGTCGTTAATTTGGATAAAAATGTATAATCTGTTCGTTTTGTATTTTATCTTGAGCATCATTTTGTTTCCATACCTGTATTAACCTACTCTATACGTAACATCAACCTTATTATATTTCCTTGAAACGCATTTAGAATGGTACTTGATCAATTTCAGGTCCTTTATTGCTTTCATAATATTAGGAAACAATGATAACGTCATTGAAAATGATAAGTTTGAATTGGATGAGGAGACACGGAATACATATATTTTTTTCAGATGTCGAATTCACGTTTTCGATATCGCAATTGAAACTTCTAATTCTCTCGATGATTTGATTGGTAACATGATGTGGTGAAATAACTGATACAAACACGTAGGTACAATTTGCGACTCATCCGCAGCAAGTAGACAATATATTATAACATTTTGTCTCTTCGTGTAGCTATAAAGAGTTATTAGTTATGACGTAATATTGCAAGAAAATAATGTTTATAAGAATTGTACCTGGTGTACTTGAAAATATGTCTGCAACGTTTCGCACAGACAAATGTTATTTTGTGTAAACAATGACTATTGACTATGAACGCAGTGTAATTATGATGTATTGTTCTATATGTCACGTCATTACATCATTTACAAAATATGTAGAGTAGATTTTTTTCTGATCTCTCAATTTTTAATCCTTCATCCGTCCATCCATTAGCCTTTCGAAATCCACTATCGTACATAGGAGTATACCTCCCCGAAGTAGCGCCACAGTGTCTGATTCTGAACATTTAGATTGTAGGTGCAACTCCCTTCTTCTACGGAGCGATCTATACTTCTATAATTACTAAGTTTTATTACAGTTCTGCTAAGGATTTGCGGATGATATATCCGCAACAGACAGGAGATATCACTATTCTTCAGGGCGGCCAGAGTTAGTGTCAACTTATCGACAATGTTTTCTTTTTAATAGCCATAGGCTTGAGATCCACTACAATCTTATCTGATGGTAAACAAGATATAGCCTGGAATGTAGTACGCTTTCCTAGAAAGTGCAAATTCACTTTTGCCTCGGACAATTCCGAGTTAAGCAAATCGGGAAAAATATATACGAACAATTCTATTCTTCTTTAGTCTACAGTTCGTTTAACGACATCAACAAATTTAAATGCCCAAAAATTTGAGTGGGTAGGTACATGAATGGTGGGAATACGAGTATAAAATTGCCAATAACTGGTGAATTAAGTGAAGGATCGTTGATTACCTTCATATTATTCACTCACTAGCCCCCTAACTTCATTATTGATAAATGGTGCTGGATTTTCATAACAATACACTGGCTTCCAAATGTCAGAGACTGCAAGTAAATCTAAGGATGATCGGTTTCACGGCGAAACACGTATTTATTCATAGTTATACAAAAATTAAACAAGTAAGCGGGTAACCTAAAATTTTACTTTCACTTTAATCTGTTTAACAAAATTTTAAAACAATACTGAAATCTTTGTCAGTGCTAATATTATGAGTCTCATGTTATCCATTATTAGCGAATTATTTTTCATTTTTTAATTGACGGTTGTTAAAATTCATATCAGGTTTATTTGCTTTCTCATATAGGTATATTTAGTGGTTATACCAAATAAATAATATGGGTAAAAAGGAAAAGAACAGATGGAATACTTTGACCTACATTATTCATGCCGAACTGAATTTTGTAAACAAAAAAAAATATTATTTGCATTAAAAATTATCTATTAAACTCGACTAAAACTCTATTTACATTTAAAAATAATTGCAGTAATCATTGCGATTAGAAACCGGTATTTTGAATTCGCTGATATTGATGAACTCAAAACATTTTTTTCCTTTCAATTAAAAACATGTTCTTACTCGTTAAACAAATGTCCATTGTAATTTTTCTCGGTTTACAATTTTAATTAATTGTGCAAAAATTCAATTTGTTAGTACCTACTTACATAGCTTCATATGCCGCCGCCACGGGGCAACTCGGGTAATAAGTCCAAAGGAACCACGCCACTTGGCGATGTGTCCAGCGTGCTCGCGAACACTGCTTGTAATCTACGGCGTTTTACTTCACAGTTGATTACACACTCCCGTACGCGTACGTGTCACACACAATACATGCCGCAGTTAACTACTAATACCTTGCATTCATCTAATCATACACTGTTTTCCTTTGAACTCAAAATGTTTGTTTGTTATGATCGTACTGAGCAAATGAAGCCTCTAACCCTCCACCTCCTTTCCATTTCCCGGCTCCCAGTTTTTTTTTTATAATAAAGAACGTAACATCACGCCTGTAATTCCAGGCAAGAAGTAGACACAGAGGAGTGTAATACACTTCCGCCTTTCACCAATTACGTATACATATGTACGTCCCATGGAATAGGTGGTGAGTCTATTGCCATACACCGGGCACAAATCCAGACTCCGAGTCAGTATTAAAAATTCTAAATTAGAAAAATCGAATAGTACCCGACCCGGGATTTGAACCTTGAACCTCCCGATCGGCAGTCGAAATAAAAATATATTACATATACATATATGTATTATGAAATATACAAGCATATAAGTTTATGATGAGAGTGAAGAACGTAGGAGGGCAGGTTTATAAAAATAGAGCTATTTGGCACTCTATTCCCTCTGCGTACCCCGTAAGAGACCTGAATTGATGACCTACTATTAAAGTAATAATAATAGTTGTATTTGGACAACGATCATCATTTAATTTGACAGATAGAATAATCGTAACGGTTTGATTTTTTTGAAATAATATTATAATCTCAAAACTAGATACAAACAATTATAGTCTAGTTTAGTATAATATATAGTCCTGTTCATTTAAATAATAATGAATAGTACAACTAATTTACATAAAAATAAGTGAAGTTTAATGTGTTGGTAACGTTTTGCGGTGGCCATGTATTTGTTCAGCAAGCGACAGCGCGACTCTCTTTTGACGGCTAAACCATTAGTGTTAAACTTTCGTACACGTTCTGAAGCGTTCTGTGACAATAGGTCCAAGTAATCTGCAAGTAATATTTTTGACTTGAGAGTAGTTTATTAGAAGAAACACGTCAGGTCTGTACCGATACCAATTTAGCTCTCAGAGCCCCCTGACGCCTAGTAAAGATCCTAACGTAATTATATACTTAATAGTAATAAGAGCAACGACTGCTTGTAAGGTGAATTTAATGTATCATAATATTGTTTGGTAACAAACGGACATACTCGTATTATGGTTGGTTTGACAGATACGTCAATAATAATAACGACGTTATTAATATGACAATATATGTTTTTAATATTTCTACAAATGTTTTAGTTTTCAAACACATGGCGCCCGTTTTCATACACGTGTGGCAATTTTAAGGCCCTAATATAGATAAGTCGTGTATATATGTATAACGAAGAAGATATTTGAAATTTGTTGCGCATTTAGTAATAATTTATAATTGAGTCCAGTAATCAGGACTTCCTTTTTAGTGTACCAATTAAATCTGTCTAATTAATGGACATAATTAAGTATAATTGCTGACTGATACATCGACAATGAAATGTCCAGACAAAAGCTAACAACGTGTACTTATACAAAAGAAAAAATATTCTTGGTCCTTACTATTTTTAATAATTCGTGATATAGAACATTACGGGCGTAATGTTGCGCTGAATAATTTATTAATGGTCGGATAGTTGAAGTAATTACTTATATTGTTAAAGAATGTTAAAGATTAAACATATTGTTCGCGAGTACACAGAAACATCTGCGTACACATGTTTGATATATTATTAAGATATATCACTTTATACATATTTGTGTATGGAAATTCTTGGTACGTAGTACATAAGGATACAATTTTGTATCCAGCCGTGAAGCGATAGCACCAAGCTATCTCTTGTGATTTGTGTAACAAGTGAGCAGACAGATCTGGACTGCTTGTGTTCTCTAATGATAAAATATTTATTACATTGCGATACTCGTAACAGCATTTAACGGGTTATATAAATAATATTTACATGATTGTATTTAAAATATTTGTATGATCAATATCATTGGCCGACACTATTATTCTCTACTGCTGGATTTCCGTACTAATATGTTTGTTAAGTAAAAATGTACAATCTTATGAGAGTTCCTAGATACATTAAAATTTTAACTACTCTTATTATTATACTGTCTCGCCAGATCCCTTACGGGATAGGCAGAAAACACAGAGCCTCTCTATCCTTACAGAACTCATGTGTTTCTTCTACAACCACCACTCTCTTTATTCTCAGTCATTCGTACTGAAATTTTATTTGTTTATAATCTCAAGGTGCAGTAATTAATATCTTTATCATCGTAAACATGGTGGCTTTACTGGCATTTTCAGTAACTAGTTCAAGATTCATTGTCTACCATGGGACAAGGTTATGACCTTCCCGCGCCCCCGTATCGAGTCTTCATATTTTAATTTACGAGTAGGTACCTATTAGGTAGCACAACTAAGAATTTTCATTATTTAAATTTAATAAAAACGATGTATTTTTTATTTATAATTGAGACAAAAGGCGTGTGATTAAACATTCAGATACTCATTTGGCGGTTCAATATCACGGCAAAAATAAGACATTTTAAAAACATGAGAAGAATACGGGAATGAGATAAAATTCGTGACTACCTCATTGGACGAGTGGCTGCAAGCGCGACTGCAGATCGGGAGGTCCTGGGTTCAAATGCCGCTTCGGGTACTATTAGATTTTTCTAATTTAGAATTTCTAGTAGTGACTCGGAGTCTGGATCTGTGCCCAGCGTATGGCAATAGACTCACCACCTATCCCATGGGACTTAAACGTAACTGGTGAAATGTGGGATTGTACCACACTCCTCTGCCTACCCCTTTA
>DWME01008924.1:0-11315 GCA_018244795.1 Parelbella ahira ahira
CTGAGATAGACTGATGATGATGATGATATTAGTAATTTATTTGATCTTAATACATTTCTGTCTTAAATGTTTCTATTTGGAGACGGACAGTTTGGAGAGGCAGGTGCTTACTGGCGTGCTTGAAGGCAAGCGACCAAGAGAGCGATGCCCGAAGCGCTGGTCGGACCAGGTCCCGCATAACTAGAATATGCCGTTGAGCATAGCAGTGCATCAAGCCGAGAATCGCTCCTAATGGAAAATGTTACTGACTGGTTTCAAGCAGGATCAGGATTCTCAGTAATGAGGGAGCGACTAGAGAGAGAGGGTAATGTTTTAGCTATGTTTGACTTATAGTTATATGAATTTCTAAGGAAAAAATATCGATTCACAATTTTTTGCAATTATGACTATAACACATGTATCTGAAAGGTCCACTCTGTCAAACCTCGTACAAAATATTGTGAGGCAGAGCCGAGTTTGTTACGGCAAATGTCGCAACACACGCAATGCTTCGAAACGGAATATGTGTCCGAAATTCTATTTATTAGGCAGGGACAAGCGAGTGGCGAGTGGCAGATGCAGGTCGCCGGGCGCGCGGTGTAACTGTGCGCGACAAATTGGCAGCAGGCGGCGGGCGCGCGCTCGCTGCCCGTTAATTGCGACGGACGTGACCCGTGTGCTGCAGCGCCGGATAATGCCATATTTGCATATCTATTCACACACTTACATGCTTACGATGGCTGGACGTACGCTCTTTAATAGTTTGATTTCATTATCAAATGCAAAGCTATACTTGATACTCGTAGATGTAGCAGTGTAGTTAGTAGTAAGTTTACTTATTCCAGAAAAAGAAGTAGGTACATATGTCACGCTAATCGCTCTGAAAAAAAAATGTTGAGGCAACTTTTAATTTTAATTTTACACTTAAACTTTTAATTTTACAGTCGCATTTGAAAGTAACGAAACGCGTCGCACAAAAAGAGTTTCCGCGAAGTATGTGCCTACGTCCCTCGTAACTCGTATCTCCCCTCACAACAAACATTTCCAAAGGGACTGGAAACGTTGTTATTTTTAATACAGATTTTTTCACCCTACAATGGTGGTTGCTAATGGATTTTCAATATTTGTATCGACAAATAAACAAGGAAAACGGAGCGACCTCTTCAATACTTTTTTGGTGCGTGGTGTGGGCGAGGAGGCGCTCGGCGACACATCACGCCGTATTTCCCTCAAGACGACATTATCGAATTAGCCGCTAATGAGGATTATGCGGATAACCGCGAGCGCTGCGTGTACAATTATCGTGAGGGCATTACGATGTTTGATAAGCGCTTAGTGGATATTCATACGCCGCTATCAATTCATGCATAACGCACACTACGCTACTGCAATTGCGTCAGTTTCAAATTCCATTTAATCACACCACGCGTGTACATATAAATTCTAGATAGAAACAAGAGAATAATCCTAGATTTATAAAACGTATTGAATGCTAAGACGTTAAATTGGAAAATAAATTGAATTTGTAAAATAGGTTCTGAGATATTTCTGTATGTTCTATTATCTTCAATTCAGGCTTTCATTTGAATAATTTGAATTTTAAGCTCTGCTGATATTTTACAAATAAAATAAGAAATTCATTAGGTCTTTAAATTGTTTACACATTTTATGTTATTTATATTACTTCAAAAATGCCTTTAAAGAGTGTAGGTACTCGTATTTATTACCATTTTTGTACACACGAGTACCTATGTCAATTCTCTACAACCTATTAACCGTTCTTCTGTTAGTGTTCTTTTAAAACGGGACGAGGGGTAACGAGATCCTGGTCTACTCGTACGACACTGGATAAGTAAGTACTGGCAATCATAATTCATAAAATATTATTAAGAACTCAAAGATGCGCAGATTTCACACAAAATTTAAAATGTATGTAATTATGGCATAATACTTTATTTTGTTTATAATTTATGTATTTCTTTATACCTACTTATATTGTTACTGTTACAATTGAGCTACTCACGTTACGATTGAAATTTAATTATCTCGTGCGCCCATGTCGGTCACATAGCGAGTGTCCGTGTGCCGGCGTGCGGTGGCCGCGCAAACGTGATTGACGCCCCTGCTCACACATAACTCACTATTCACATTCAGGGATTAGTCGTGCATTGCGTGTCACAAAAACGGCTTTTGATTTGCTTTCTAGGTTATAGAGTCCTCCGTACTAATGCTTATTTACCTATAACCGTATAAATAAATATAACGGCAACGGTGACACATTAAGAAAGCATATGAGGTCTCAGTATCTGGTCAAATCCGGGTGGACGTTCGGCCCGCCAGTGCCGGACGAGCTCTTTGCCCGTCTCGTCCTCCGGATTCATAAGGTAGAGCGGCCGTTATAGGTATAGACTGCTGTCAAGTCCCGCAGGACCCAGGGTAAAAGGCCGCCGCTGCTACTCTCGTGTCATCAGCTCTATCGCGTTCTATAGTGCATCTGTGTAATCGAACAGTTTGTTGGGAAGCCGGCTTTGCATGGCGTTCAGCTTTATTATAAAAAATTATGAACAGTTTACAGTCGATTACTTAGTAGCGATGTCAGGAAGGGTTGTTAAATTCATCAAGGGTGTTCTTCAAACAATTGAGGCGATTCACAAAAATCCACTTCATATGACCATCGTTCGTACTAACGTCTTCGTACTCAACGGTTTCATGTATACGTGTTTCAGAAGTATCAGATTACAACAGATAACTTCTTCCAGTAGGTATTATACATCTGATGTGATGATTACTACTAGTGGGAATAACACAGAAGTTGTATAGCAGTTTAAGTAATAACTAACATGCAGAGGTATATCCTATTAAGTTAGTTATATATATAGGAGTGTAAGTTGCGCCTAGATCCTCCATCCCGTGGTGTGAGGGGCGGCTGGCCGAGCGTGCTGCACGTCGCCTGCACACAGCCCTCCCCCGTGACTCCTGTTGACACACACCCAAGTAACTCTGTACACACGCAAGTCACCAGACGTCATTATTCTAAATTAAATTAATAAACTAATAAATTAAAATGTCATGAACATTAAATGTCGCTTATCTATGTCTATATTTTAAAAAAATTAACATCGCTCCATCAATCCCCGAAGGAATAGGCAGAGGAGTGTAGTACACTCCCATGTTTACCAGTTACGTTTAAGTCTCATGGAATAGGAATAGTGAGCCGTTTGCCGTACACTGGGCACATATCTAGACTCCGAGTCATTACTAGAAAGAAACTCAAAAATAGAAAAATTAATAGTGCCCGACTGGGAATTTGAACTCAGGACCTACCGATCGGCAGTCGCGCTTGCAGCCATTCGACCAACGAGGCAGTCGTATTTTATATAGAAATCCTTTAAATATTTTTACTCAAACAATTTATTTCCATTTTGTTTTTAAATACTCTATGAATCGGACGACTATAAAATGTTATGCTGGAAATACTGCGATGTGCAGGCAATGATAAAGATACTTTGATCCACGCTTAGCACTGCAGGTCTGATAAAATATATCCTAAACTTGTGTATGAAAGTCATTCAAAAGTTATAGGTATATTTCTGATCGCGATAATAGTTGTTAACAAATAGATAATACTTAGTAGTTTTACTACTAGTTATATTTCCTAAATAAAGTAACATTTTCGAAGCAAAATTGGTTTTGCAATTTAAAATGCGCGACAATATAAACAACTTTGATAAGGTTACGATCAAAAATATAACTGAGCTAAAAGATAAAACCCTCAAAAAACATAACCATTATAAAATCAAAGCGAGCCGTAAAGCGGTGTACCTCGCCCGTTAATTGTATAAATCCCTGAACACAGAATAGCCATTATGGTCCGACTTTAAACTGAATAATTCGTTCGGCCCGTTCAGACGCACTAATGAACCCTAATTGACAACTGCAGAGTATTTTGGATTGCTTCTCTTTGATATTGCATCACGTTTTACCAACTTCACTTAACTTTTAATAACTTCGTAGTAAACGTGAAAATTGCAGTGATTTTTGTATTTAATGACTCGGCATTCCATTCCGCATGTCAAACATCCAGGGCATACAAAGTTAATACATATGTACATGAACACAACATGACATCTCACTGCTGGACACAGATAAATGCCATATTTATACTGAAGAATGAATTTGAAAAACTTTCAACAAATACGGTGTTTTTAGAGCTTTTTATGTTATTCAGAGGATGTTTTGACTGCGAAATTCAAAGTAGATACAATGAACACAAATGTAATTTGCCGCTGGTCACCCACATTTCGCAAAAGTTAAGATAACCAACTATGCTGTAAAACAAGGAAAGTTATTTTGGTGCTTGAAATATTTTATTCAGTCGCTGAATTTATTTCGTTTCATAGTTGAACTTTGTAATATTATGTCGAGGGGAACATAACATTAGTCGTGAAGCCCATGATATTATTTTAAATGTATTTTTTGTATGAGAAGAAATTAAATGACAAAAGAGCGGGCAGCTGTCACGAGTGCGGGCGGCGGTCGCGGCCGGTTGAGATCAATCCACGGCCGCACTGTAGTAATAAGATGGTTAGTGTCGGTTAGTTTAGTTAGTAATTGTTCTTTAATAGAGACATGTCAATTTATAAGGATGGAGATACTTGGCACCCGGTGCTCTCTGCCTGTTCCATAAGGATCTTTGTGTGGTATTGTAATAATCAATGGTATGATTACAAAGACTGTTACTATGCAATAGCAGTAATTATGTAATTTGTTTTTCCAATCCTTTTATCGTTCGACTGCTGGACGCTGCCCCGGGACAAGTGTATGCGTACATATATGTTCCAGCGCCGAACGAGAAATTCAATATAACGAGTTTCATTATGTAGTTCTGAGTTAATATGCGAGAATGTTGTAATGTGAGAAGAAGTTCACAGCACGCTATGTTTCATTTATAATATTCAAGCTCGTCAGCTGAATTAGGCGAGCAGATAAATTACCTACGTAATTTTGGAGACGTGTACGTGATTCTCTCAAAAGCAGCTTACCGTGCACATTTCGTCAGACGAGAGCAAGTGAGCAAATTGAGAAAATTTTAGTTTAGGTACAGGTAGTTGACTCAGAAAAGGAGCAAGAAAAGGGAGGCACCCGGCTCTCCTTGGAGAACGATTTTTCAAACCACCCTGGTTTCCAAGTTTACATCAGTGATTTACTCGAAGGCAAGAAACTGACAAGACGACTACAGAAGATAAATAAGGGTTAATTTATTGCTCCGCACTTTGTTAGTGCGATCAGTGAACAGAAAATACTGTCGGTAAAAACTTTAGTAAAAGATATAGATGTTTATGACCCTAGTTCCAGAGTCACGGATTGTCGGCGCTGATCTGAGACGTGGGGCGATGATTAGTTCCCGGCGGTGCGGCCCCGCGCCGAGCCGTTGCGGGATCAGCGCCGGCTATAAAACTAAATTGAATTGTACTCCGGACTGCTGTTCCACGCTGCATGGCCCCGTGCTCGATTTAATGCTACGTGCGTTTTTAAACTTTATGCCTTTGCACTATACTCGCTTGTTATGGCTTTTACGGAATAAATATTTGCCTCGTTGGTCGAATGGGTGCAAGCGCAACTGCCGATCGAGAGGTTCTGGGTTCAAATCCCGGATCGGGTACTATTGGAATTTTCTGATTTAGAATTTCTAGTAATGACTCTATCTAAGAGTTCTATCAACTCGATTTAAATATTAAGATGAAGTCAATAAAGTAGTAACTGTTTAAGATATCTAAATATGAATTCAAAGGACGTAACAAGTGTATACAAGATTAAAGAGGCAGATATTTTTATCGCCGTATTTGAAACCGATTTCTGGCTGGAAATTGTCCCGGTGACTCAAGGACAACCGACAACAGTTTCATACACGACCTAATAAAATGAGTAGATGTAGCTATCGTCTACTTACAGCACGTGAATATTATGGATTGATACATTTATGTATTAAATGCACTCTAGACAATATTATGAGGGAGAAAAATTGTTAAACTTATGTCATTTTGTTACAGTAGGTAGGTATATCATCACTATAGATATAAATTTATGTTGTACCTGCCATAAACATTTCCTTTCAAATAATACAAGACAGCAAATACTTACGTTACAAGAATAGCACAAGAAAATGCGACGTAACTCAAAGCGGCAGTATCTGATCTTCGCTTCAATATCGTAATTAGGACGGCTACAATAAAACTTCGACAATTAAATGTAAGTCAGCGCCGTCGGAAGAGGCAAGATAAGACCTAGCGGCACCCTTAGTGGGGTACTTTCGCTATTAACAGGGTGCCCGCACACCCGCTCTCTCACAAACTGTCTCGGAACCTTGATTAGAAATACACTCACCGCCCTCGATCTTACAGCGGCCTATAACAGATATACCCTCCCTTGCCACTTATTTACTTTAATCCGATTATAAAACTCGCACGAAACTTTGCTCAGAATAGATACGATTCAAAAGTTAAAATAAATGGCTATCTTTACTGTTTGGCTTATGTACCTGTTACAGAGTGATCTTAGATCGTCAGATATAGGAAGGTATTTTTTATTTCAATGTTTAGTGAAGTGTGTACAAAAGTCCATGACTTATATTATGTTGAAATATTAAACGTGAATAAGAGATACAGAGAAGTATGCATACGGAGCATCTGTACGACAACCTTGTACAGACGCTCATAGATATATAGCCAAGCACCTGTTCGAGGTTGGTTGTCCGTCTCCATCGACAGCACCAACCAGACTAATTGTCACCTCCTCGTTTGGTACTTTTTTCACAAAAAAATTTAGCTCCTAGTAAAACTAGTCAGTGTCCCTACATGAAACATCGATGTGATAAATTAGTACGCAAAGTAAATGAAGAGGTGTGTTAAGTCATCTTAATTAAGATCGCGACCGCGCATCACGGTATTTTTGCTATCGACTTTGCAAACGTAGACACTTTAGTTATAATTGACAAACTTGCGAGCTGCCGACGACTGGCTGCTGGCGGCCAAGTTTTACCTCTGCCCCTATAACTTTTATTGCTTCTACTTCCAATATTATATCATAACATCACAGTTTGCGCCATATTTTAATACTATGCAATATTATTTATGTCAGATGAAACAATCACAAATATACCTACTAGGAATGTTGATGGATGCGAGTACCGAGGGAAACCAAGACACACGTATCTTGACCAAATAGACCAAAAAGCGACTAATGTTGGAAGCAGAGCGAAATCAACGCGTGTGTTACGAGAAAGGTAAATCTAGGAGAACCATGTCATGTCTCTAAGGATAGACATATTTAGCACTCGCTTGTCTCTGCTCATCCCGCATGGAGCCTGGCTTGATGTTATAATAATCAATATTTTAATTTAATATCTTAAACACTATGCCAGTAACAAATAAGAGATGTAAACTTGCATGAGCTTATATGCACGTTACATTAATGTTACCTGTGCTAAATTTATTGAAGTATTATTAAGGTTATCTACAAACACACATACTTCAATAATTTACCTTTTTTATATGCAATATTTGGTAAAGATAGATAAAGTATTACGTAATATAGATAAATAATAGTTTAAGTTAGAGGTAACCTCTTGGAAAATTTGCGGAAAAGTACAAAATTTGGTTAGTAATGTAAGTCACTACATTCACTGAACAACATAAGAGAATAAATAAATAAAGCAAAAATTAGTTCCGGAAAAGGGAAGTCACAAAAAGGAACATAAATGACAACGAAAGCTACAAGTGCCACTACATTAGTCAACAAGGTTTTTCCAATAATAACATACCATTTTTATTAGTTTCGTTTAAGGACGGCATGGGCAAAGATTGATGATTCTCGTGTCTCCATTTTATTTCCCCGCGGATAATCTCGTTGTCTCCAGCTTAAGGACATGTGAGCCGGAAATACGACAGCAATTTTCCTCCAACTATAGAAAAATGAGGAGCGTTTAACTACGCGCATGGCCGCCCGTCTGTACCTACGGAGTCCGCTCCGTGAGCGAGCACGGTTGTACGCTTTGTTAGCGCAACACATTTTTGCTTTTCCACCAATGAAAAATTAATTTACACATTCCTATTATTTTGTTTTATTTTTTTTTCTTTTTTTTCTTAATACGAGAGGAGACCCATATTCCAACAGAGGAATGACAAATGGTTCGATTATTATTATTATTTTATTTATTCCTATTATTTACAATAACCATAGATGTTGCTATAGTGATTTTATACCTCTATGCGGTACGTGTGATAGTACACACATTACAAACATGTCAAAGGATACTTTTAGGTTTAAAAATGTGAGGCTCGATCATAAAATAATTCCGTAGAACGATTGCCATCGATACGTGCGTTCATCAAACGTAGCACGTACGGGCGTGATAGAGTTCCGAACTAATTTTGTGGAAATGTACACTCGTCAGCTAAAGAGAGTATATACTCTGGATTACATTCTCTATGCGGTATATATCAATCATTTCTATTACGTTTGAAGAGGTTATCAAATAAAACTGTATTTACGAGTAGGTATATCGTCCCGCACTCAGAGTATTGCTATTATTCAGCTATTAAATAAGATTTTCATAAATCTAATAAGTGTAATGAAGTGAAAATACTAAGGTAAATGGTATGTCAACGAGAAGGAATTCAGTTAATGTACTTTTCTAACTTCACTCCATTTGATAATCCTTCGATAAGAACTATAATGCAATATATTTATCATAAAAAAATTGTATTATAAATGTGAATAGGTTTTCTGTATAAAGTATCTATTCGTCAAAAAATTACTATGATAATTGATCAAGGTGGGTACCTTTACATACTTATAATTAATGTGTTTCTGTACCGGTATGCGACCTCGCTGCAATGGGCGGGGGCTCAAAAAGGATAGTATAGGTCCGAAATTAGACGGGCCATCCCGAAATGCATACGTGCGTTAAGCTAGTAGGTACATACATATATAGGTAATCATTTACGTAAAAACACTTTAGGATACATTTAACAATAAAATAATGTGTTAGTATTGCGACTTTTGTATGTGTTTGAAACATACAGTAGATATACGTAGTCGTTCGTTCTATCAACGTCCCCTAAGCTGTGGGTTCTCCGGCTGACGAATGTGTCCGCTCGCGAGCTTACAAAACGTCTTGATTACATTCCTGGGGCTCGAGCGCGTGGACAGATCACCGTCCCCTTTATTGTTGTCTCGCGGTGATGCTTACAGCCTCTTGTAGGGCTACACAGAGCCTTTATGGATAGCGAATACATTTTTTAATAATGTTGTTAATGAATAAGCGTTTGACTACGATCACGCATGATGGAAGACGACGATACAAGACACGTAACATGGCACGTTTGCCTAGCGAAAGTTTATAGACTGTTCTCTAAAAACTTTCATATCGTACTTTTCATTGAATAAGTAACATATTAAAATTCTCTGATTAATAGAGATTTGTACAAGTTTTAGTTATAAAATGTTTGTTTTATTTCCTAACAAAACACAATGAGAACATTAACCGATTATTTAGACAGCAGTGCGTTTGTCTACTTACTGATTTTTCGGCACTTCTGACCTGTTTGATATACTTTAAATATTGGCCTTTCACAGTGACTCTGATGAATTGTTCGAACACAACTAACTTTTTAGTAGCGAATGCTCCTGGGGAAACAATAAGATACTAACTTCGCTGGAGCAGCCGCATGTCAAACCCAGTCGAAGGCCGTAAAGATACAAGATATTACTTATAGCCAGAACCAGTCCCTGATTACTAATAAACTTTTAATTAATAAAAAATAAAACTTTTATAACGAGTTAGTATCTACTACTACACTGTATGATTATTACAGATTTGCCTAAAAAATATTTTCCATAGAGCTTATACAGTACAATAATCTAATGTATTCAAGGTATTATTTCGGGCTCAACACAGTATCTGATATTAGACAACATTTGTAAATAGATTTTAGCCCCCACGATATGCGACTATACAGTGTCGTAGGTGTGTACGCGGCGAGCAAGCGCGCGCCGCTGAGTATACGCTCGCTACATGCACAACAAGCTCTTAACGCGTTCTTTAGCTAAGCAAGTTACGAATAAAGTATATAAATAATGTTCCCAACTTAATATTAGTTACCTCGAAGAGAATAATGCTATAGAAAATGAACAGCACTATATTATTCTATATTCTAATTTGTATTCTTCAAACAGTATTGATGGCACAAGGTAACAAACGACTTTAATGGAAATTTCCCGCCGTGAGTTCAACTTTCATTAAGTTACGCGCATTGTGCGGAGGTCCCCGCGGGGCGCGGAGTCTTTTCGTTCCTTAACGGTAGACGGCAGGAAAACCCTTTTTATTTCTCTAAAAGGTTGCACGATTGCGAAAAAGTACGATAATACGAAAGAAAAATGTTGAGCAAATGGATTTCCTTTCCGTCAAATTGTCGTCGGAGTCTCTCACGATTATGTTATCCTCGTATGGGTGTAATAGTGATGACTATTACGTCGATGGCTGGCCGTTTTCCAAGTGTATACAGATATCAATGGTCGTCACTTCGTAACGCTGCGAAAAATTTCTATATTATTTTGTAAAATAACTATGAATTTTGCATTCAGAAGCCGTAATTTAAAAAAGTTATATAAAATGAATGATAAGTTAATTAAATAAACGCGATTTTCGTCTTCCAAGAGAGTGATAGAGGTATATGTTGAAAAATGTTAAAGTTCGGATATATGTAGATTGTAGGTCTCGAAGCAACATTGCGCTGCTGCTATATAAGTGATTTCATAGTCGACTACCAACTAATAGGGCGTGGTAGAGACATACAAACACAAACCTAGGTTTGTGTAACGCTTTAGCTCCCAGGCGTAGCCATGCTCCTATGGCTGATATCAAGCGGAACTATAATCCAATTAGTGATTGAATACACAATTATTACATGAGATCTACATGCTCAAGATCTTAGCTCGCGCACGATAATCAATTGAATAGGACATATACCGTTAAAGAGTAGCAAGTCAGTCTTAAAATAATCATATTTTAGAATACATTTATCTATCAATGATAGTAGGTACTTACTCGTGACATTAAAATTATTTCTTTGTTTGCACAATTTAGGAAATAAACTTGTAGGAAAACTTTTCATCCTTAATTTACCAATAACAATTCCCTTCACCTGTGGATCGTAAAAAGAGATCCGCAAAAACGCCAGCCGCCGCCAGCGACAGCAATACTCACAACAATTCATATCGTACGTACATCTTTCTACATGTTATATTTTAAAAATGTTATATTTAGTGCTATAATG
>DWME01008925.1:0-11314 GCA_018244795.1 Parelbella ahira ahira
CCATGCCGCGCGGCTCAGACGCGCGGTCGGCTCACTTCTGAACGGTTGTAGGCAGCGTTATTTGTTTTTGAGATATAATATCGTCGTATAATAATACTTTTTAAATAATATTTCATTTTGTTTTAAGGACAATATTTTGGTTCTAATAATAATTTATAAAGCTGAGGAGGTTGTTTGAAAAAATAAATGTTGCCCAAAATAACTATTCCACGCGGACGAAGCCGCGGGCACAGCTAGTAATTAATATAGACGAACAATATTCATATGTACGTAACACGAGTAGTGTACTTAAATAATTATGAGATAGGGTAACATAAATGATCGTTTCCGCTTTCTGACGTTTGAAGTTTGACGTTAAAATTATCAAATGAAACAATAATTAGCAATAAAATATTATATTCGTAGTAGTACCATGTACCCCTGCGCGTTTCTCAAATAGAAATTTATTTTGTTTCCGTCAGTAATTAATATTCACTGTTATCTTTCTAAATGGGGAAAGCGGAAGTCAGTATCTCGTAAGTTGTCGGATATCCATCGCTCCGCCTGCTGCGACATGTCCTCGTCGAAATAATCTCGCCACCCACCTGCTTTACCTGTAGTAACAGAAAATTAAAAATGAATGTGCTGTTTTGAGACCTTTCAGTATAACGTAACATAACAAAACATCATTGCTATATTTCTCCGGAAGAAGAGAGTTGAAGAGTAGGCAGAAAAGTTTAGTACATTCTCATGATTCACCAGCTATGTTACAGATCTCATCAAGGAATAGGGGGCCCCCTATTGTCATACACCGAACACAAATCCAGACTCCAAGCTACTACTAGGGATTTCAAGTTGGAAGAACTCAATAGTTGACTCAAGCAAAGACCGGAGCTCAATAAAACCCAGGACATTTCGCTCAAAAGCAGTGGTCGCTCTTGCAATAGCTATAATAAGCTTTGCTCTTATAGTATGTGATAGTCTGTAGACTTATAGTACTAACTACGTATATAAATATTTTTTAAAATATTTTCTGTCCGTTACCATTGTCATTATAAGAACAACCAACAACATTTAAAATTAGCAACGATTACCAAAAAATCTTCACATCGCCTACAACCAGCACAATTATATTTGCTAATTCGGAGCTGCTATAAATAATTTTACCTTTCCTAACAAATGTTTCCTTTCCCGAAGTTAGAATACCGAGTTCCCTCATCACGTCGTAGTTAACGGATTTGTTGTTCTTGAAGCTGTCTATGCTTAGGTGATCGCAGAGTTGCGAGACCTGTGATTCCGAAAGCCGCTTTCCCAGGAAGTCCGCTACTCTGTGCACAGCTGCTGATAGATCCTGCGGCGAGTTATAGGAGGAAATATAGAATTTATGAAATCTGAAGCAGTTTAACTAGTGGGCAAATTGAATTTAAATTTTCAAGTTACTTTATATAATAATAATTTCATCCACACAATCAACGCATATGTGGCACAAGTAAATTTCGTTTACAGATGATGTGAATAAAAATATATCTTATATATTAACATTATATATACACTTGTTAACGAATTGAATTATTTAAATTCCACCCACATGTTAACTGCTTTCGCATATATTTAGGTATCAATATTATCATTGTAATTAACCAACTTTTTACGTATATTTTGCTTTAAGCGTCTTAAACTGGTACTAAAAAGGTACCAGTTAGAATAGAGCCAGTTCTGGCAGGTTATAATTAATCTCTTTATACCTTTAAACGAGCAATTCTTGTATACATATATATATATATGTATTTCTATTTTAAATAGTGAAATAACTATGCATTTGCATTTTGCATTTAAATACTTTTTATAAATACTTCTACAGGGTTATAATAGCTCAAATTGGGCGGACTTGAAACCAGAAGACCCCGGTTCGAGTCCAGATGTCTCCAGTCCGATTAGTTTTCCCTTTTTTTAAAGTTCCTTCTTTTGTGAGAAAAACTATGATTGGGATCCCTTTATCAACTCATCTAATTAGTATTTATAAAAAATGAAAAAAAAACCAGTTAAGCTCGGTTATCCAGATCATTCTTATTGTATAGGCACAGTTCAGTACGTATTTAATAAGAAAAATCTATGAACTTTAGCTTTAGAATAACATATTATGTATGTTAATGTTTACCTTCGAGAGTTCTTCGTAAAACAAAAACAGCATGTTAGGGTGATGTCTCTTCTCCCACGATTCTTTTAAGTGCTCGAAGTATGGAGTCCAATGGTCTGATAATAAATATGCACTATTAATCTAATATTAATGCACCTACATTGATGTTTTGTTAAACATAACATTTTTACGTTTATAATAGTACTTATTGTACACGCATTTTTCATCGTTAATAAGAAAACACATCGTAACGTTAACTAAGATAAATAAATAAAACTTACGCAAGTCCTTCATAAAGAATTCCCAGTACATTTTGAAGTCTCCAATATAACCTTGCGTCCTCATGGATTTATTTAAGTGGTAAAAGGAAACAGCGACATCACGCGGATCTCTGGCCACGTAAACCACTTTCGCAGTGTCAAGTAAAGTTGGGGGCAGTAGTGAGAGGGGTAAATGGGTTTTCACAAAACGGGGTGAGGGCATTTCAATCAGCTGTTCTGTTCCTGGCTGAGTGACGAATTCTAACAGTTCCAGCTTCCGCTCACTATCACAGTTCTCTTCGTAGAACCGCTTTTTCATTACTGGATGCACGAAAACAGAGAATCTGTAAAATGAACACATGAGTAGTTATTATATCAGTCACTTTGTTTTATTAGTATGAAATACATTATTTATGGCTTTTATTAATCAACACTTATTTAAACATATGAGTTTGAAATGCATTATACTTGTTACCTAACGCATACTTAATTCTGCAAATAAATTATTCGTTTTGTTTTTGGTTCGAGGTCAATTTTGTTTATGAGTTTTCATGCTATCACTTGAGTTCAAGCATAAACTATAAAGCAAAAAGTGAAGTGAATTAAGATAAGAGTGAAGATTGTCAATACAAAGAGAATTAATTAACAGATGAATGAATGAATTATGAATTAATAGCACTAACACGTTACTCACTCTAAAAATGGGTATCTCTCAGTAAGTGGAATTGCGTCAGAAGTCGCATAATCCAAATCATTTGCTATCATCCAAACCAATTCTTGAGTCCAAGTTGTTCCTAAAATTAAAGATATATTCATATAAAACTTCTTAAAGGTTTCTTCTGCGAAAGACAACATTTTATATTTTTTTTATGTGATACGTTTAATGGCATGTATATACAGCCTACATCGAGAACTGAAACTGGAACATGAAACATTAGTTGTCATATACCTACTCACCTGATCGAGGATAGCTAGCAATGAATATGTCAGACGGTCGGATTTCCATGTTGTATATATTTGAAGCTTCCAGTCTGTATTTGTGTGGTAAAAAATAGCCTTTCGGACCCACTTGTACGAATCCTGTGTGTTCGCCTGGAAATGAAACGATTTGATTAAATATATAATTATTATTATACTTTTAAAAGAATTAAATACATTGTATGTCCAACTTGTACGAGTAGAGGTTCTTACGCTCGGGTGAATATTAACTTAGGCAAGTCTCGTGTCTGGACGCCTATAAAAGGAATACGTAAATTACCTGATATAAATTATAAAACAAAATACATGTTTTGCAAAGACAGGAGCTTGATGTTACAATAATTTTATTAAGCTGATATTGATTTAATGAAGCTTAAATAGCCAAAATATTGTTGTCACTTTAACGTGAGTTGGACACACGGAAATATTAAATAATATCTAATAAAATATTCATTTACATTTAGTCGGTGGCTGTGTTATTATTATTTTCTTATCAATATCAATAAGTGTCTATTGAATGTATTTGTAATTTAACACGTGTAACGGTTATTAGACTGTTACAGGGACCTTGTGATTAGATTTCCAATTGTAAATAATAATAAGGAAGTACTATGCAATTTAAAACATTGGTGAATTTTATTAAAGCTTTGTACAAGGTCAAATGTAATTTGTAAGTAAAAAATAATGCTTTATTGATTCCGTTCTCGCTTTCTGTCTGTGATTTTATTCGACTGTAATTTGACCTTGTAAAGTCAACCTGATTTTGGACAATAGGAAACGGGTGCATTAATTAAAAGTGATCTGAGTTGTTGCGATCCTACACAGTTAGATATTTTAGAGCGGGTAAGTTAAATTTATCGCTACACAATTTTAATGTTATTCAATTTGAATTTAATTGCTTTGTTTATGATGTCAGAACAATGTATTCATTGTTAATTTTCAACAATGAGAAAATTCAAATACAAAAAAAAACACTGATGGCTTGTTAGTTTTAATAATTTTGTTTACTTTTTGTATTTACAAATTATAAAAACAAATTCCATTCCTACACCATGTAAGAATTACTTGGTTTGCCACGCCCATTTTGTGGTATTTACCTATTTATATATAATATTGTAAGTTCTAAGGAAATCCAGTTGTAAGGAATTCGGGCATATTTACCAAACTTGCGTTCCTAGTACCGACATGTCCCAAAAAAAAATGATTGACTTCGTCCCTAATGTTAACTTACCCTTACATAAGCAGTCTATGTGTTTATTAACTGACATAGTTTCAGTCTATAGAAATCCGCTATTAATTTAATATTTACGATTTATGTGGCACATTTCGTCATTAACGTCGTACCTGAAATACTTACTTACTGCACTTCTTGCTGACTACCTACCTCGTAAGGGACCTGGCGTGAAGATAGGTATGAACTGTACTCAAAAAGGTAAAAGTCATATTTTCCACCCGTGGAGTATGTTTCAAGATATATATTTATATAGGTAAGTATTTTTATGCCGTTGTACAAAATATAAACTTCATCTAATTAGGATGGATTTCTTTGTTTACAAAACAAAAAATTAGGTATCTAATTTAACCTAATCTGGCATCTCCAAATGAATGTGTATCATGCATGAATTTATTGCCACACACGCACAAATATACAGCAAGATTCATGAAAAAGTTTTTAGGTATTGAAATTGTAAATATAAATGAGATATATTCAGACTTTCATACTTTAAATTGATTTTTTGATTAAATCCAATTTATTGTCATCATTCTTTTACATAACTATTTTGTAACCAGCATAATTTAAATATTAAACACAAAAGTATATCAACGTATTACCCAAATCATAATCCTTTTTCTATAAATCCTTACTAAACAACGGTAAATTAATCATGTAATAACCAATCGCTTTTTGTTTAACAAAAATCTAAGAACACTCTTTAGATACTGTAGGTACTATTAATAACTTTGCACATTAGATATACATAAATTATGTATGCTTACACAATGAGATTACCTACGTATATCTTATGCGGAGTAGTTTCAACCTTGATAAAGGAAGGGCTAATCTTCGTGGTACAACAATTTGCTATTATCTACTACACAAAGTGTAATAAGCAGTTGTTAGAGTTTATTGACTTCTATTTAGGGCAGGCAAAAACAAAGACTAGTGATAAGTGAAAAAAAAACAAGCCGCTGTTATCGAAAGTTCGATTTCCTTCATCCGTAAAAGGTTATAATCGAGTTAGTTGTGGCAATATAAAAATAATATGTAATGAATATAGAATTTCAAAACTTGCAAGTCATGTTTGGAAGGAAAGATATAGGTAGGTACCTATCTAGCATTCGGGCTTCGCTACGTACGTCGTGTGGGACTTGACATGACGATATAATTATTGTTATCTTAGCAATAAAATTATCTAGAATACATTAGTGCATATGGCTATCACTCAGTTATTCAATGAAAGATAAGTATATAAATACATATTAAGGTCCGTTATCTCTTAGTTTAGTCTTCAGAGATTTGCACTACCGTAGTTTCATCTGATAACTCGTAAGTTGAAAGAAGTTTCTTCGTCAATTATAATCTTTTCATTTTATTATTATTCGTAATATACATCACACCAGGCCGGTTACGAGGTACCTGCGCGGTGCCGAGAACACAAAATTTCAATCCTTAAGGCGTGATCAATGTAGAAATGTGTCGTTTTGAAATTGATCACCGTTTCCATACACGTACACCGGTTTCGGAGACATGTCTTTTTATTTTATAACGGGCTAATGTATATGTAGATATGCCGTAAATTATTCACTGTTACATTTATACATTTAACATCGAAAGCTGGTAGAGTGTGTCACACAGTTAAATAAACCAAATAGCTCTAATGCTAAAGTGTTAAGGTGTAAACTTGTGCAGCATTGCATTCTGTTCCTTAGGAATTATAAGCATTTGCGTCTCTAACAGAAGACTTTATCACACTGCCTTTGTGTATGTGTAAAGATAAAAGTAATATGCACAAAACATTCTTTGGTAGTTAAAGTAATTAGTAATATAATTTAGTAATTAGAATAATCATTTGCCAGTTAAAAACTAACTTTTATTGACATTAGTTTAAACACGAGTCTTGATGTTTCTGTATTGTTTCACAAAACAATGTAAATATGTTAAACTACGTTTCCTAATCCAACAATGGTTTCTAATTAATTCACTGTGCGTCTCTAATAAATACACTGTTTTATTCGTTATGCATTGTATATTTATGTATTTGTCTCACAAAAGTTTGCATTAAATGAGTTTGAAAGCGATTAAAAGATTGATTTGGTGAAGAATATGTTTCGTAATAGGAACATGTTAAGCCTTAGTTTTATGTGTCATCTCGATCACTAAATCATCCTAAGAATATAATAAAAAAATTGGTTTATTATGATCATTATAAATTGCTGTAACTGTACCTTACCAATTGCAGTGAGTACCAACGTAATGAATTAAAATCTATTAAGAAAAAGAAATAGAAAATACAACTTAAATGATAACAAAGTTAGAAATGATTAAAAAAATCTCACTAACCTGTGAAATATTTCATCAAAAGTTCGGCCAATTTCGGTTCCACGGCGTGGATTTCCAGTGGAAAGTTGTTGTTTAATGGTTGATCCATTTTATTTAGTTCAACTTGATATAAAAGATTGAATAAAACTAGGTCTTTGTTATTGTTTTTACGCCTCGATGTTGGCGCGAAAAAGTATTATATTGTGCTAGATAATGTGAAAGTGCGCGCAATCGTCTTCCGACGGCGTTCGGAGCGCAACTGTGAGGTACGCGTTTCGCAGCCATTCTAAGTAAATGCAACTTGATCTTGACGAACTGTGGCTACCGTTTACAAACAGAGTCAAAGTTATATTGACCAAACCAACCACACAAACGACTGTTTAGTTTGTAAACAGTGGCCCGTAAACTAAAAAGGGACGCGAGATCATGGACTTATTTAGTTTTATACAGAACATACGTATATGTGCATGCGTATTTATATGTATATATAGGGAGTAGTCGATCAATGGTAACTACATTTAACTTAACTACGCATTGGGTCTACTTGAAATACTTAGCAGAAAGTCTTAACATATCAGTGTCATTGACTTATTGCTGATAGCTTACGGAAGAATAATTTTAATTGTCTTCGGTGACATAATCACTATACTACCGCCTGTAAGAACATTTCTAAAACATTAATAGTTGAACTTTTACGTCCAATTACTATAAATACCTTAAATTTATTATATTTGCAATATTTGTGCGGGTGTGAGTATGTGAAACATTAAAAATATTATTTTTTAGGTACCTATATTATGTTTTGCCTATGCTCATTTAAAATTCTTAAATATATGATATTACCTACATGGGATTTTGCCAGTACTTTTTGTCTCTGTATTTATGCGTGTTTTTGTTACGCAATTTTTCGTCGATTTTTTAGTCTGTACCTAGGTTAGGTATGTTGTATAAAATAAATAAAATAAAAGATGCTCTTAGAGATGTGTGCATCGGTTGTAGGTACTAGAAGTTTAATTTAAATAACATTTATAGCTCCCTATTTACATGATAATATAATGATATCAATCATATCATGTACATATGTAGGTCCATAAACATATTTCATATTCATCTTTACGTGCTTATTCTACATACATACATATCAAATGTTCCGATGATATTACTATAATTATAGATAGATAAGTAAAAATCAAGATGAAAAGAACGACTGTTAGTTGGAAGTCGTTTTGAAGTTGGTCTCAATGCGGAGAACCTGTTTGGTTGCGCAGAACTTAACAGGCGGTGATTTACACGTTAATAGATAGCGGTTTCCTGACCCTTTTATTTACTAGCTTTAAATTACAATTATTATACTACCTATAAATATTATAAATATTCTTTGAGGCGTGTGAACTGTGATGTTTGACACCCGCATTAAATCAGTGTAGCAGACTATAGCCTTAACCCTCCTATTCTGAGACGAGACCCTTCTCCAACGGTAATACTATAAAAGGGTTGAAAGACACGCGCAGACCTGAAGTGCTTCTTCTACCTTCTTCTCTATCTTCATACGCCTCCCTGATTTCGGAGATTGCTGACTCTCCCATAAAAAATATGAACTCCTGATGGAGTTCATATTTTTTTTATTGGGTTTGAATTATTAATAATTATTAAATATACAGACATGTATGAAATGTACAGAATAAAACATCTGGGTGATAGCACAGAACCTTGCGGCATACTGATGCACTTAGCTATTTTACCTATTTTAATAACTAGAAACATCTTTGTACTTGTATTGCTTGTAATCTTTAGGGATAGGACTATTATTAGTTAGTTCAGCTTGAATTATTAGTAATACCTACATATCAGTTCCCTTCTACCTTCGAAATTTTAGTTGTGAAAGTGTAGACGCCGTACGATCCTACGTGATCAGTGAACCAATCCTTGGTTTTAACAGCAATTAGCTAATAATAATCAAATTCTAGTTGTTTGAATGGTAAAAGTGGTCTTCTGTGGTCTGGTTTCTGTATTTTAATTTTGTGGACATATAGCCAATAGGAGTTGTTATTTTTTGTTGACTTTTTATAAATTTATTTAATTTGTTTGAATTTATTATCGAGCACAAAGTGAAATAACAGTACTTAAAATTTATAATTTCGATATCTAACCTTTGCAGATTGCTTTAAAAGATATTCTTTAAAAAAGATTCATGGAACATACAGTAGGTAAGGAATTTATATTTAATTGATCCACAAGCTTGATCACGAAAACACGAGAAATGAAAAATCGACAACACAGTTTGTCATTGTATTTAAAAAATATTGCTTTAAACAAAACAACATTACAAGCATATAAATATTTGTTATAATATAGGGATTATCGCTTTCATATTATCGATATCAAGATTTTGTTTTACTTAAGTAACAAAAATATATTGTAATTTAAATCGCTTATAGATTGAATTACTTGCCGGTTGTCTCTATAAACTACTAATGTATGTGGTATTTCTGAGAGAATATGTTAAGGAGCTGTACATTAGCCGTCAGACCCATAGGTTTGTAAAGGTAACGTTATACTGTGCGGTGTTAATTATATATTGTAGGTATTCAAAAATTAGCATTAATTGCCGGCTATACGCGGCCTCACTGAAAACTTTTTGTGTTGCCATCTTCTAAAGACACATTCACTGCGTGCTCGGAAAGCGCAGGTCAGTATCGCGCAGATTGTCGGCGATGAATTTCTCCGCCTGCTGCGTCATTTCTTCATCGAAGTGGTCCCGCCATCCACCCGTTTTTCCTGGAATGAGAACAATTTTAATTATACACACTGTATTAAATGTCTTATACATGTTATATATCACAATCAGAATATTCAGAAAAAAACTAAAGCAATAATCCCATCTCTTGTGCAATAGTAATCAAAAGGCAACTGAAACAAATCGAAGTCAATTAATATGAGCGTGGTAAAAAGGGTATTTTACTTTGCTTCATTACCAGCACTTAATGAAAATGAAACCAAATAAAATTATCTTTCCCGTGCATGGTTAAAGATTAGAATTGATGAGTCATCATGACTATAAGATACTGGGTTGACCTGTGATGTTTTGTCTTAAATGCAACTCTACATTTGTCACGTAATTGTTATGGCAACCTGCACAAGATATGATAAAAATGACTGCTGATATGGTATAGTAATAGGTGGTAATTTATATTTTATAACTTGATGGTATAAGTTACAGTTACAACTTCGAGAGGGAGGCTTGCAGAAGAATGTAGCTTGGCTGGGTGGCGGATAGGAAACTTCGTCAAGTATTATCGTCACCACAAAGCCTAAAGACAAAAGTCTTTAATGGTGTGTCCTACCTGTTATGACCTACTTAGCCGAGACGTGGACACTGACGGTGCGACTGGTCCACTAATTTAAAGTCGCTCAGCGAGCTATGGAAAGGGCTATGCTCATCGTCTCTCTGAAAGATCGCATCCGAAATGAGGAAATCCGACAGAGAACCAAAGTTATTGACATAGCCCGATGTATTAGTAAGCTGAAGTGGCAGTGGGCTGGTCACATCTGTCGCAGAACTGATAGCTGGTGGAGCAGAGGTTTTCTATAGTGAAGACCGCGACTAGGCAAACGTAGCGTAGGAGGCGCCCCTAGCTAGATGGAGTGACGATATACGCAAAGAGGCTGGCAGTGGTGGGAAGCGAAGAGCTGAAAATCGAGCTCAGTGGCGTGCCATTGGAGAGGCCTATGTCCAGCAGTGGACGGGAGTAGGCTGCTGATGATGATAGTATAAGTTATTGACGTCTGGAAAAAATGTGTTTTATTGTGTCCTATTATACGATCTTAATTAAACCGCTGAGTTTTTAACTTATTGTACCTGCACCTACGATTATACATTGAACTTACTTACGTTACCATTGAATAACAGTACTATATATTAACAGAATTTTTGGACTCTTCTAATACAGTACATTATCATCTATTCCAGTATAGTATATATTAGAGTAATATTAAACTATATTATTAATACCTTTCCTAATAAAGTCATCTTTCACGACTCCAATTTTCTTAAATTCGGCCAAATTAACGGAGAGATTGTTTTTAAAGTTATCAAATTTAAGATGGTTGCAGAGCGCCTCGTACTGTTCTTTCGTGTACTCCTTGCCGAAGAACTTAGCCAGGCGCCTCGCAACTCCTGACAGGTCCTATAAAATTATGCGTATTGTATTCATAAATGAGCAATATTCCCTGTTTTTGTACTAAATTTTGTCTCTCGATCTTGGACTCTAATTCTTAAATACTCAACCATAACTGGCGAAGATATGGTAAACTCCTAAAATGAAAAATTATTGTCACTCGCTACACCGAAGAAGGAAAAGCTCATAATGAAACTGGCACGCCAAAGTGATCCCGTTAATGTTGTCTAAGACCCGAGTA
>DWME01008926.1:0-11313 GCA_018244795.1 Parelbella ahira ahira
CTCAATATGAGAGGAGACCCATATTCCAACAGTGGAATGACAAATGGGTCGATTATTATTATTATTTATTATTATTAAATTCAGTTTGGAAAAGATACGATCCAGGAATTTTGCAATGTTATTTAAGAAACGAATATTCCAAATATTTCAAGCTAAAAAAGTCTATTAGTTGGTTAAATTTCTCGCTTGCATATACATCATATTTCATCAGCTTCATCATTAGCCTATCTTAGTCCACTGCTGGACATAGGCATTCCCTAATGAGCGTCATCGCGCCCTGTCCTCGGCTTGTCGGATCCAACATCTGCCTGCAGGCTTTCGCAGATCGTCATCCCACCAATATACTTAGCCAAGACCTTACAATCATAGGTGCATATTGTTATAGAACAGCTGCCACGATTCCTTTTTTGTGTAACTTTTTAAATTTCGACTTCATTAAGACAAAGTTTCCAGGTATTTAAAGTTGTCATTGATTCTGTCTTTTTAATAATTTATTCTTTATAGCACACCATACACAGGCATAACAAAGGGCGAACTTAGTGCCTAGTGGTAATCTTATTCAAAAATGATCGACGGGTAATAGCTATTCACTTATACACTTAGGCATATTGAGCCTAGAAGGAACAAAACCACAATAATAGGAATAAAATCATAATTATAACATATTAAAAATCTGTTAGCCCGAACGCGTTACAACATGAAAAACGTTAACAATGATGTTTCAAATAAAGCCTTATTACGTCCATTAAACATCAATGCGAATGAAAATGCAGAAATCGTTGATTACAATTAACGGATGAGAGCTATAATGTACAATGTTTGTCGACGTATGTTAGGTACGTAAAATGGAATGAGGCCTATGCCATGTACTCTCGCGCGCCCCCTGTTCCATCCCGGCATGTGGCCAGCTGCGTGCAGTCCGTCTGTTCTCACCATTACATACTTTCAGGGCTTTTATGTGTGGATATACAAAATCTGCATAGCATTCTATCAGAGATATTTAATGTTTGCAGACAGAGCACCTGCATATAAAAATTTATTGCGATTGTTACTTGATGATTTCCATATGAGATTTGATAATTTTCGTTCACGTTATGTACTTAATATAATTATTTGTGATTGTGTTGCGTAAAGATTCAGTTGATCGGTTTCACACATAAAGAAACACACCTGAAACGCTAAATAGTTAGAGTCATTTTATAGTTACATATGTACGAGTTATATATATTTTTGGCGACACAATTTCCTTATAACCGAGCACATCATATTTATAAAACTCAAGGAAAATACAATCCGTGTTACTTGTAGCTGTTTCGGAAGTAAGAACAATCATCTACCGAGGACATTGTTTTATAATGGGTAGCCGAATAGAGTCCCGCCCGCCGGGCACAGGCGGCCTGTCTCGTGACGTGGCGCGAAGACGCCCCAACACTGCTACTGTATAATTCGTTACGTTACGTCTGTCGTATTAAATAACAGATTAGTAAGAACCCCCGTACTACTTACTTATGGCTTTACGCCTAAATGTAACTCGCATAATGTAAGACAACGTGATTTGCCTATCCAGCACGTTTGTACACTGATTATGTTTTTGAATCATTGAAACACTACATATGCAAAATAAAACGTTGTGAACAGAATACACGTATTATTTTTAATTGAAATCTTATTATGTCGAGTCAGACTGTTTTCAATTTCTTTTAATAAAAACGCCTGGGGGAACGAAGTACCATAGAGGGTGTATTGGACAAAAACATCAAGCGAGATGCATATGGCCGTACACATCTATTCACAACGACGATGGCTGGCACGCGGAGGGGCACACCTAACACCGGGCACAAAGCACCAGTACATTTGGTACCTTAAAACGTTACGTTACATACTAAATTAAAATTGGTATGTTATGGAGGTCCCAATCAATATCCTGTGGGAAAGTTATACGCTTTGTGATCAAGGGATATTCATATCAGGTACCGCATCAATTTGACACATCGAAGTAGAGTTTTTAACGGAGTGCAAATACGAGTAGCTAGAATGTGTAACAATATTCAAGTGAAGTAAAGCAGTATAATAATAAATACTACTACATTATTATTATTAACAATGATTATTACATTATTATTATTAGGGCGAGAGAATTGCTCCATGAATTTATTTCCATTTGTGGCGGAGGAATATAATCCAATTAGAACGAAATGTCAAGACGCCGCGAGATAAGCGGCGCCCCATCTCGATGTACTTGATGATGCGATAGCAGCATCTCTTGCGGCACGTATAAAAGGGAATTGTATTGTATTTAGAGCGTTATATATAACGCAATAACAATGTCTTTAAATATATAAATATTTGATTGCAGCAAAAAACTCTATATACAAGTGGGTACACATACATATGCATGTATAAGAAAGTCGTATCTATAGAAGTTTGTATGGTTCCATTTTTTTGTAGGTCAGCGGGCGGAAAACAAAGAGTTTCATACAGACATGTCAAAAACTATAAGTATAGTGTAAGGAAACATTGGGGTAACCCGTAGCGAGCACGAATGTATTCTATTATTTATCAATAAGGCTTACTTGAGAACGTTTGTATAAATATTTCGGTTTATTGGTGTAGTATAAAACAGCTGCTGTGTAAATTCGAAGTTTGCCTAACAATTTTCAAAATAAATATAGTGAAAAATCACTGCGGATCTGTCCTTCATTGTATTTTATAACACTTGAAAGCGTAATATTGAAATACGATTCTTAATATTGATTTCATGTCAGAACCAATCGTAGTCGTGCTCGTAAAGAGCAGTAACTTGCAGCTCAATCGTTGACAACGTTGCTGTTTCGTGTGTTTCGAATATCACGCTCCACGGAGTTGATTTTCCGTAGCAGAACGTACAGCCCAACGACTAACGTTTCGAAAACGCTAGCGGCGCACGAGCCCATATAACTACCGTACGTGCGAGTGTATAGTTAGGCACAGGGCAGAATGAGGGAGACGAGTTAGCACCATCTGTTCCCTACAATACGTTTCGGGACGCAAGTAAAACTGCCTACGCAAACATATTATATCGTTTTGCCAGTGTTTTTTTTTATCTACAGCCGAACGGGGCATTCAATTTGACAATTTTCCCCTTTGTACTGGTGAAAAGTTTCGTTCGAATAAATGGAGCGGCGGTACATACATTCATCGTGATCGTACATTAATTACACACGAATTATTACAATACGATACAATACACTGAGCTTCAATTTGATAGATTGAGTAATTATTATGAAAGGAATTAAGCCTCACTCATTGACACCACCGTAGCCGTGATGAATATCCCGAAAAGTGTAAATAATAAGTGAGAGTGCAGGCATAAAAATGTACTCTCATTTTTTATTCTTTTAAAACAATCATCTTTATAGTAATTGGCAATCGACGTAATTCAGGCACATGAAATTATGACATTGTCATTATGATTCTATAATATCTAATGTTCTGAGGCCATGTATATATAAATCTATGTAGGTACTTTATCCGATACGGTGATAGTTCCAATTTTGGAAATGGACAGTGCACTTCTTGTTAAATTAACCTTTATTCAGTAAAAAGGAAAATTACTGGTTAGAAATTGGGTTTACAAAAAACTACGGGTATCGTCTTGTATTGTGTAAAAACGACACTAATTTGATAAAATATATATTATTATTTGTGTATTTAGTCGCAACGTTTTAATACAAATTAATTTGTATTTAACAGAGTCAATATCTAGTGGATTAGTTGTAAGTGGAAGTTGCAAGTGGCCGGAGCTTTGATGCGATAAATAGTACTAAACGCTGCACATCGTTAGTCTAGCAAGATTAAAGCGATTCGAGTGTGAACGGTCTAAGAGCAAATCACATTTAGAATAAGATCGATAGATAAGTTGGCGCAGTACTATTATACGTACGTTTCACTATACGTTTCACTTAAACGTTTATCTAAAAGCATTTGTATAAGCACCTTAATGTTCAGTTCGATATGGAATGTGAAGTATTAAAACTTTAAATGTAATCAACTCCGTTAAGGAGCGGCGAGCTTTTTGCAATGAGAGCATTTTAGTTAGTAAACTGTTTTCATCGAAATATTGTTAGCGAATAACGCTTCAGAAGTTTTCGGTATCGGATAATCGACAAATTTCGCTCTGAACTATGCTTTGTAGTGGGAGTTTAATTCCCTATTAATTTTTTAAGTGGCACAAATTGAAAACTATTAAATGTCTTCTGTTATCGTTCCGAGAATCAATAAGAACATATTAATGGGCTCACCAGACAGCGCGACAATGTGGCTCGCATCACTACGAACTACAGTTAATTCAACGAACATATCTGTTGCTACAGTGTTAAGTTATGTGTAATTTTCAACAGATTTCAATCACTTAGCCGTCGCGTAGCGAAAGATTGAGTAAAAATTCCCTCAAAATTCACTGGGAACTTTGCAGAATCTGCATATATGCTAATGTTTGTGAATTACCATAGTACACATACTACATACCTTCTACCTCTTTTTTGCCATTTTTTACCCGTTTTTACCCTTTAACCAAAACACATGAAAAATCGTAAAGATTGGTTATCACATCAATAAACCGTAAATATCCCTTAAATGTCAATGGGATGTATGTTCGGCAATATGTTACACTGCGGACCTGGGGCCCCAGCAATCTATTATCTTAAGAATTATATCAGATCCATCGGCTCTTCGTAACTAGCGCTTTAATTAAATTTGACCGACCACGAAGCGTACGTTACATCCCAAGGTATAGAAAGCACACTACGACTCATTAACATTAGTTTTTATCATTATTACTTATCTATACCTAAACTTGGACATGTACATTTAGCAATATTCGAATCAATTAATATACGCCACTAATAAGCCACGAATTAACACTACACTTTTTCTTTCTATCTTTCGTTTTTCAATATCAAAAACACATCGAATCCAATGAGAAAATCAGTTTGCATTTTATAGAGTGCTGAGAAATTGCAAATGTTGTCAGTACTATATGGGACTCTTCTAAAGCAATTACATCAGGACGTTTCCGCTATTACGTATGCAATATCTTCCGGAACGAACGAGACACCTTGAACACATACAAACGGGAAACTTGCGACTGGAGCCGAGCAACCGGCCGGAGAACTACTTCAATCGGACTTCGTACATTTTAAACATATATAGACTGCATATTGACCCGACTTGTATGATATTGAATTCTTATTTTATTACTTGTAACCGTACATTTTATTACATTGGACCGAACTGGACATCACACTGCGCTTTTTCTTTAGTCTACATGTATATATACATATATATTCACACACACACATATATATATATACATATATATACATACACACACAACAGTAGAAGCCCGTGTTCTCAGTACATAAAAGAAATACTAGATATTGTTTATGAAATACTAAATCCACATCAACAAATAAAACAAGCAACAAGCCGGCCGGCGACATCGCCTCGCTGAAACACAAAGCTTTAAATATAATATGCAAATAACACGAAGCGTCATGAAAATCTGCAATAAATAAACGCAAGACCGACCGCATAATTCTAAAGAGCATATTTCACAACACCTACGTTGACTGAAATTCAATTAATCATACGTTTGCATAAGACTAAAGGTTTCAGGGACATAACGGCCACCGTGCGATATTCGGCGCCGAATGAAATTAAAGGATTAACACATCACAGCGTTGTCAAAACTAGCGTGGTTTGCAGGCTTTTTGGGCGCGCGGCAATTTTATCTAAACACGCCTTTTATGCAGCCAGCGCTGACAGTCACCCCTACTGCTTTATTTAAAGCCAGGATTATTTCGGGGATGACATGTCTGGCTCCATTAGGCGTTCTGCTCGTGCATTTTATATCTTTTATATTGAATTGTGCTTCGGTGCATCAAAGGAAAAAAAAATTTAAAGCCATTATAATGGACAGATTACTTTTGTTTAATACAATTTTCAATATTGCTATGACTGGTTTTACAATGATTCAAATTCAAAATCAAATTCTTTTATTCATTATAAGGTATACACATACACTCAATGAAAGTCATGTTTTAGTCATTGCACTTTTGTGTGTTTTGTTTGTGATAGAAACTGAAAGCTTAAACTACCGAGATCGAAACGTAGCAACAATGTGTTTCTTTATTTCATAGACTTTTTTATAAGTAACTTGATATTATTAATAATTAATTAATCAATGTTCATTATACATAGAACAAGTAATCAATATTATTTGTATTAACCCTTACTGTGAGTAACGAAGCTCGACTTTTCTAAATATGAAATATAAAAGACTGTAGAAATCCCGGGGCTCTCGTAATCGCCAAAGGTAATACAAATTATGACTGGGATACGTAAAGTGAAATGTGTATTGCGGCTTAATTCGTGTCGTTATATGGCTAGGCGGATTCTTAATTGCGTACACTAAGCCATAAGCTCTTTAATGCAGAAGGGTCGCGTGGAAATGTCATTGAAGGTCCATAGTAAAATAAAAAAATAATCTCCTTTGAAATAATAAACCTATGCTCTCTAAGCCGCCAGTCGGTACTCTAAAAGCCAGCTCAATTCTTCCATCTCTCGTATCGCGTCCTCGAAAATGAATACGAACAGAAAGGCTTTTGCAATTATTTATTTCACAATATATTGCACAAAGTATTCTGTGTTGTCGTTATAATAAGTCGTTATTAAAAATGCTTTTTACGCGTTTCACTTTAATGCATTTCAATCTCGTGATTGATATGATCAATCTCATGATTGATTGAATCCCAACCGTGTATAATATGTTTAAAGTATTTATACAATGCTAGTATTTAGTGCTTTATATAGTGTTTTATGTTAGAGATCTGTACGAGTAAAAATATAAGCAATATTCGAGTTCAAATTTTGAAATTGGAACGTTGATTTTACATTTAGAACGGTTGCGGACGTCTGCCCCAAACTGCTGGAATCCGCACAATGGTGTGCCCAATCTCCAAAATGGCGCCACTATTATGTCACCTCTAATTCAGCCTTTGTCGATCGGCGGGTGACTAATTACTCGCTTATTTGTCTGAATGCAACCGTGGCATCGCTCGGATTTGCAGTGCTTTTGTCATTTTCCGGCGAACTTAACCACCATCTCACAACTATTATCGACACATTATAGTTACGCTTTAATACGATTTGATGACTCGTCATCGACAAAACATCTTAGTATATAATATAAACGGTCAAGTACCAGGTGACGCTTTCAGAAAAGTTTTGAATTTAGACAGAACAAGTTAGGAAGTAATGATTTTTATTATAAAATATTATTACGTGCTTAAAATACCTATTACTCATAATTTGTTTCTCTCTATTTGTCTCCTAATCATCTATTCTGGAAACACAGATTTTATCAACAGCCTCTAGTAAGAACGTGCACGGGACCAGACTAGTGGGACCGTGCTAAGGAAAACTAAAAAAATGAATCATCAATATTGTAAGTAACAACATTGTTATCGTTAATTATTTTTTGTACTTAACTATTCAAGTTTACAGTGCCTGGTTTATTTATCCAATGCAAGCTATTGGCTGCGACCGACAAAATAATAATGAAGTGAAATCCGTATGAAAACCATTCATTGACAATTAAATAAGCAGAACTCGTTAATATTCGCAAAGAATAGTTAAAGCAATACTTTAACGTTTTATTTAATCTAAACAGGAAATATCTAATAATATATTGTGACTGCCTCGTTGGTCGAGTGCTTGCAAGCGCAACTGCTGATCGGCAAGTCCTGGTTACAAATTGCTGATCGATTACTATTGGATTTTTCTAATTTAGAATTTCTAGTAGTGACTTGGAGTCCGGATCCGTGCCCGGGGTTTACCAATAGGCCCACCACAACCTCCATGGGACATAAACGTAATTGGTGGAACTTGGAAAGGTACGTATTACGTATTTTATATTTTTAGACTTGTACGTATTATTGATGAAAGCATATTTATGACGTGGGTGAAAATGTTGGAAGACAAGTCGACATGGTATCAATTAGCGCATTTTATCAAATTTGCCTATTAACATTTCATTCTATGACATTTCTTATTACTAAGTTTTATTTATTACCTACAACGTTTTGCGAAACCGATATAAATTTAAAAAGAAAAAAATGAAATTTTTTGCAAATTTTAAAATGAGTAAGAAAAGGAAAAGTATAGAGGGGACTCACTACCTTAAAATTCAGTCTCAATTGTCGGTCCATTTTATACTGTACAGATATCGCTGCATGCGATATAGATAGAAGGAGAACTTAAATTGTAAAAACGATAAGCTAAATATTTTACGTTCGCTCAAAATAATGTTGAACAGAATCGGAAATATGGCCATATTGACTATTAATTACAGGAATTAACACTAAACCGTTTAATTTATCGGCTCAGTTGTTAACCACTTGATAACTTCAAAGTGAATTGAATAGTTACTACGGTTTACAAGGCCTTCATTAATAAACATTTAATTGTTTCCGACTACAAGAAAAAGCATTCGCTAGTTTGAAATATAAAATAAAAATGAAACATGAATTAAACAGTGTAAACGAAATCAAACGATCGTTAAATGATCACGATAATATATAGGTACATATAATATTATAACTCAATGCGTTATTAAGTTACAGAATCTTAAATACTAGAAATATGAATCTATTAAAACTACGTTATAGAGGTAGGATGAGGGCGTTAGAATTATTGACGTACTAATATGACATTATATTTTAACGTGTCGTCAGCCACAACCTTCATCGAACGTGATATGTCGCGAAAAGCCAATCCCGTTTCGTGGCGTCTTTGACACTTTCTCAGCTGATTCATTTCTGTGTTGCCACTTTTTATTTTCTCACAGCTCTCCGTTTGATTGATGTAGGTGAGTGAAACTCAAGGAAAAGTGGGAAAAGTCCGAATTTACAAATGTAATCCCGTACTCCGATTTAACTTTATCTCAGATATGTTTTCCTCGCCAATAAATCCCATTTTTTGACGTAAAAAAATGACAACGAATATATTATCGCCGAGGAATTTGGCGCACTAATATCTTATATTCCCATCAGTATAACTTTGAAAATGAAATAGCGTGACGATAGTGTTTGTATAACTGATGATAGGTCGTAGACAATTGTCAAGTTATTAAACTGGCGTTGATAACACGACAGAACCTTCGTGACTTAACTTTAAAAGAAATAGGTAATTTTAAAGCAAATTCTAAGTTTGCAGACAACGCAATTACTATTGGTAGCTGCAGAAATACGTACGTACTATAATGTACAGCTGTGTGTCTATACCAAGGTGATTCCATAGTTAAAATCTGTGCACTGTTTTAACAGTTAGTTTTGGTATTTTTTAACAAAATTTCTCTTTATAAAAGTGCATTTTGAATTTCAATACCACTTGCTAAGTGTGAAGGAAAACATCGTGACTAAACTTGCACACTTCAGAATTTCCAAAAAAAATAATTCTAAGGTGTGTGAAGTCTGCCAACCCACACTTGGCCAGCGTGGCAGACTATGGCCTTAACCCTCTCAAAATTAGAGGAGACCCATATTCCAACAGTGGAATGACAAATGGGTCGATTATTTTTTTTTTATTACATTTCGTTGAAATGCTAATAACACTGCATAGCACCATTTAATCAATGGCGCAAGTGACGTAATGTCCTTCGTGACCTTGTCTTTATCACACTTATTGTTCGAACACTTTAAAATGGTAATACCGTACAGGAGAATTGCGGACATAAACAGAATAGGTCGTAAAAGAAGAACTCGCAAATATGTGCATTAAAAGATACGTTAACAGATTGTCGTTCATATGAGCGTTTATCGGCCGTTATTCTTTTGAAAAAAGAATAAAACGAAAATTGAACTTGAACAATTTAACCCAATGTTCAGTTTAGTATATCTTTCGACTATTCGTGGACAATTTCAAAAATATTCATTTCAAATTCTCATTCAAAACATATTTGAAATTCGAATAACCAAACACCTTCTGATGTATCTAATTATTTTATATAAAAAAGATATTCTTGTATACATAATGTAATGACAGCAAAATATGTGAATAAAAAGAAATTAGGTAGTAAGGTATTATTAGGGACGATGAATAAATTATATTAAATAAACTGTTATATACATTCATGGTATTATGGCTTATCTCCTATTCCATGGCGAGACGTATGTATATCATAACTAGTGAACAGTGGGAGTTTGCTACAATCCTCTCTGTCCCGTGATGTTATTATATATGATAATATTCATAAAGTAAGTCATAATGAGAAGGTAAATATTGTACGTATATATATGTATGTTCAAGTGTACATTATTTATATACGGCTCATTGCAAAACCGGAACATTGCTGGGTATTACAACGGACGAACAAAAAGCCAGGTGCGGCTCAGCCAAGTTAACCTAGAAACAACGTACAGTAGCGTGGGCGTGTGTAGTGATAATAGGGATTTTTTTAAAAGTTAGATCGGAAATGAGGGTTCTAAAATAAAGAAGGAAATGAAATGAGTCCTGTAGTTGTGCCCTCGATGAGCTACTAAAACATAAGGCTGATTTTGAACTAAATGTTCATGGCCCGGTAAAATGTGATTAAATTCAGTTCAGTTCTATTGGTAGGACATATGGATATAATAAAATTATATCCTCTTAAAATTCTTTCTGGAAATTCCTCTTTTATCCAGTCATTTTTAACGTGTTTTCTGAAATCTGTATGTTGACGGCTTATAAGCCAGAAAGTATAAGGATTCCAGTGAAAACTTTAATGCGAAATGCAACTCTGAACATAATTTAACATGTCAAAGGAAAAACCTACTTTCAGATTGAAAACTTGCTCAGTGGAAACGAGAAGTTCAATCACGACAATCGAACGATTCACAATTGATGAGTTTTAATTGATTTTTCTTTTATTCAAAAACCGGTTATTGGAGACTGGATGTTGATTTGTAGACATTTCTTTCGCAAGGGAAAGACGACGGAAATCGCAATTTAATATCTGAGAAAAAGACTTCATAATGAACTTATTTTAAGTCTTCGTAATGAGCTTAAAAGTAAGCTGTTTGACATTAATTTTATCGTTTTAGACAAACATCCAACTGATACCGATGATACTGAAAAAAATCATAGATATTTGATATAAAATTGGTCTTGATAACAAGAGCAAAGGCATGCGACGTACCTAGCCCGGTAATTCCCGAACGGGTAGGCAGAGGAGTGTAGTACACTCCCACGTTTCATCAGTTACGTTTAAGTCCCATGGAATAGGTGGTGAGCCTA
>DWME01008927.1:0-11313 GCA_018244795.1 Parelbella ahira ahira
AATAGGCCAATGGTATCAGATTGTTTATTGCGATACTCAACCATTTATTCCTATATATATTATAAACAGTATGCCATACTTTTAGTTTACTTATTTACTAAGTCTGTTTTAAAAGGTAAAAATGTATTTATATATTATCAACTATTAATAAAACTATAATTTTAACATCGGAACGACGCAATACACTGAACAAACAGCTAAATGCCTCAAGAATATCATTAGATATTGTGATATGCCTTCACTAAGTCGCTCGGCTGGTTGACAGTTACAGAGCTTAGCTATGGTCCAGTATATACATACATAGTGAATGCCCCTTAACTCTGGAGGACCTGGAATATACAACTTGGTCCAATAGACCATAGTCCACTAATATTTAGTTTTTCACTCGTATCCTATTTCATTTTAAATTAGTTTCTAGCTAAGCGTAAATTAAGTTTTTCTTTTCTTTGTGTATTGCTAAAATAGACTGAGTTACCTCTGTACTAACACTGAATACGAATTTATTAATTGAAATAACAATTTATTACTCTTTATTGTTTTAAATATTATTGTTATTATTATTAGGTATATTGCTTTCTCTTGTTTTGGTTGCAGATGGCGTGGCTCAGCTTCAAATATATCGAGACATTAAATAAATATTAATTTGAAACCGATGATAAAATTTAATATGATGTCTATAAATAAATAACGATTTAATTAACGAGTCAAAGGCGCACAAAGCCGTATATTTTATTTAAACAACGAAATCAAGCAAACGATGCTCCCCAGTGCCAATATCGGGGACTTTGTAATGAGTGAATTTGAGAATAATGGGCTATAATAAATATTGTATATTATTTCCGACGCCAGATTAGATGTAGCTATACACTGTGATTACCGCAGCTTTTGGAACATTCCAGAACTGTATTTTGTATTGGTCCTTGTTTCTCTGCTATGACGTCATCTTTAAAATAACGTCATACATATCTTGTATTGATAATAATGTAAAGGGATGACCTAACTGTAAGGCGTTTATGACAAAAGAAGTATTTAGAAACCCCAAGTAACTTAATTGTATATGTACCAGCTTAACACATGTATGTTTTTCAGAAAGGTCAGTCTCCGCCGCGACCTCGCTGCAGTCGGCGGGAGCTCATGATGAAGGACTTCATACAGGTCCGAAACTAGTTGGGTTTTCCCGAAAAACGTACGTGAATTATGCCTGTATACTCAAGTCTCCAAAAACACCTACAAGAGATTTATCGGCTCTTTGGACACCGCAGTACAGGCCCTGGCAAGGTTAATAATCAGATGGACGAAGACGAAGCCTAAATAAATATTAACTATCAACTCTGCTTTGTTCATTTCTTGGACACTGATTGTATTGGTTGCACACTAACACCCTGGCTAAGTCCTGACTAGCAGACTTCACACGTCTTAGAGAACATGATTAAGAAATCTAAGATTTTCCCGCAGTATTATCGCAATTGACATTTAACCATAAAATTACTCATTATTTTGTCATGAAAAAGGTGCTTGTTAGTATTTGAACCGAAGACCCGTGAAGGGAAGGACCTAAATGATACTACAACTATGCATTATTAGACAGAAAAGAACTCAATTCTAAACCGTTTTATAATTCACCTAACTTTTTCAGAAATCAAATTTTAAAGAATTCCTTCGTCTTAAATATTGCGTTTTATTACAACTTCCTTTGGCACTGCCGGTTTCTAAAAAAATGGGATAAAAACAGAAAACAAATGGAAAACAAGAATCATATTTTTCATTATTATCCTTCATTATCCTGGTAGACATTTCTTACGCTGTGAAACACACGGGAATAGGCACAACGACCAAAGAAGGAAAGCAACTAATTATTTCTTCAATGTTTCCAAAATAATTCATTTATATCTCGTATTTTGTTTTAGGAATGTTAATTTTTCGACAAATATAATGTACCTGTATATATACTATAACTATGCCATTTTCGCTTCCTTTTTAGACATAATATGTTCTTCACTATTTATGAAAAGTCGCCAAAACCGGCGTGCGTGTAATAAGAGGTTGATGAATGTAAAAAGACGTAAAGTTTGATAGAGAGATATTTGGCACTCAGTGCTCTGATTATCCGTAAGTGAGCCGGCGTAATGGAATAATAATAAACTTTATTAATGTTAGTAACAACAAAGACCGCTAATGTAAATTTAAATATAATCAAAAACTAAGAACAAGCCGTTACCAACAATTCAATTATAAAAGTAATTTTAGTCTCGATGGTTCTATGGAACACATTGTATTAAGTTTAAACTAGGGGCAATCTCTTACAAGTCTGTTCCTCCATGAGATGGAGCAATTTTATAAAATTAGTTACTAAGAATACTGCCTTTAACTCCTCGTTGGTCGAGTGATTGCAAGCGCGACTGCCGATCGGGAGGTCCTGATTTGAAATCTCGGGTCGGATACTGTTAGGTTTTTGTAATTTAGAATTTCTAGTAGTGGACTCGGAGTCTGGAATATTGCCCGGTGTATGCCAATAGGCTCACCACCTATGCCATGGGACTTAAACGTAACTAGTGAAACGTGGGAGTGTACTACACCCCTCTGCCTACTTCTTCGGAGATTGTAGGCGAGATGTTACGTTTATTTTATAATGTCTCTATTATGTTTTACTTAAATATTTCGGCTTCTTTTGGATATAATCCTATTCGCCTAAAAATGTTTTAAATGAGGTAACAAAGGATAATTAAGTTTAATTAATTAGGGAAGAACCTTATGAAGGAGGTATTAAAATGTGTATTAATAAGTGAGGTAATAAAATGGAATATGTTTTCTAAGATTAACATTTATTTATACTGGAGTAGCGTCAGCATTACCATAAATTAAATTCCACTGGGGTGTAAGGGGCTCCAACCACCATCTCAGGAGCCCAAGTCGAGCTCACCTGCACTGCACCTTTCTACTGGGTACAGTAACAGAAAATCTAATTGAAACTGCTTAATTTAATTGAAACCCCTTAATCACAACAAACAAATGGCCGCCACAGGTGAGATTATGATAACTGAACGGGCTTTGGGAGTCCAAATAGACCATTTTGAGAACAATAGATACAGAGCATCTCACTGTCATTAAAGTAATTGAGACCAAATGACTGTTCTCGCTACAGCGGTCACGGAGGGTTTGTGGAAAATCGTAAGACAGGAATGAATCAAATATGAAACGGTTATAAAGAATACAACTTTTATTCGAACCTTTTCTTCTTTGGCTAAAACTCGCATAACTCTTTAAGAAAAGGCGGAATTACCGACGTTAATTTGAAGAACTAATGTTAAGTAGACACATTAAATGTTCAATTAACTTATATTTTTGTGGGCGTCCATAAAACGGGATTCTGGAGCCATAATTATGTCAAAAGAATAATATGAAGCTTACTTATTCTACAGTGGAGTATTGTGTCTTACGTGAGGTTGGACCTATTTATTCTATGTCCGAACCCTCATCGCGTTTTGCTTCATAGTCTTCATAGAAGTCTATGAAGTCTTTGAATTCTATGAAGTCTTTTGAAGTCTTTGAATTCTACGAAGTCATCATAGTCTTCATAGAATCTATTATGACTGTTATTTGTCGACCACGATGTTAAAGTTAGTCGGAAACGAAAAGTCAATTATCAAGACTACAATAAGATGACACCAGAAACTGCCCTCGAATTTCGATTCAATGTTTTAATGTTCAATGTTTTGAATTTTTCGATATAATTAGTTTAATATATCACTTCCAATCCAATCGTGTGTGCTTTAGTGAGTCTCCTATAAATTATCATGTAAGTAGGTATTTCAATTAATGCCTACTGATAATCCCCTTTCCGCACCACTTATGTCCGGGTGTTAGCCATCAAGTTGAGCATCTATTTGAGTGCGATCATTTTTATTTTTTGCTGTCATCATATTCAGCAATGTTCTCGTTTATAAGCAGGGATGTACCCTGCGCACTTGTAAAATGTGAAATGAGTTCTTTCAGAGATATTTCAAGAACACTACGACATGAGGCTGTCCAAACAAACCGCAAAAAGCTCTTCTTCAAAGCATGCACTGGTCATTCTTCAGGTGTTGTCAATATTCATAAACGATAGTCACAATTTATCATCAGTTGGCCCGTCAGTTTATTTGCTAACCTAAATATATTCATATGTATAAACAAACTACAGATTAGCCTATCTCATACAAATTTAAATATTCTTGTTCTTAAAGGATATTGATAATCGTCTACCTAAGCAATATGGCAATAGGCTCACCACCTATTGCATGGGACTTATACGTAGCTGGTGAAACGTGGGAGTATACTACACTCTTCTGCCGACCCCTTCGGAGATTACAGGCGTGATGTTACGTTTTGTTACGTAACCTAAGCACTGTAACAATAAACATTTTCCAACTTATCGAATTTAGAATAACAAATACGTACGTACTATTACGGTGATAGCATTTTTTTTTCAAGCGAAAACTGTCCCATTACAATTACCTGTGTTTGCAGAACATAATATCTTGTAATTTAATGCAACCTTATGAAAATAACCGAAATTCTACAACAACAACACTAGAAGCTCGCCGTCGACACGGCTCGACAATAACAGTAAAAACAAACACCCAAGCGAACTCAGCTAACTGCCCTTAAAATTGTCTCGAACTGCTAAAGCCCAGAAGATATAGTAGAATAAGGCGACCGCGGACAAAACGAGCTCCAAATTTGTATGTAGCCCGAAGGCGACGTGGCATCATTAACCACGACATAAGATCCCCGAAATTGTAAGAAAACAACATAATAATGAGTTCTGCCAAATGTTTTTTTATCTAGCCGCTTTATTGTCATATTAGGTTACTCTTTATTACCTCCACTGTCATATTTTCAACGTGTATTGTCTATTACATTGTCTACCTACTTTTTGTCTTTAATATTAATTCTCTTTCACAAAATGTCTGAAAATTATTTCTTCATAATAATTACGATTCAGTACAAATTTATCCAGGTCACAATTTCCTCGGGGTGAGGTATTTAAGTATATAACAACTAAACAAAATACCGGAGTGAATCTAGCTCTTTAAATTTTATTAGCTTGAAGCAAAGAAAACGTAGAACAATCAGAAAACCGCAGAGAAAACGAGCGACAAATTTGTCTGACGCCACGCGACGACGTAGAGTCATTTAATTAAAAGCAACCTAATGCTGACTATCAACGGACAAAGTTATCGCGGTAACTGCAAAGCACACAGTTTATAAATCTTTCAGAAATACTACATTAGTTATCTGCTTTAGTACCATAAAATACGCAATAGACTCACCACCCATTCCATGGTGGGCCCTAAACGCAACCGGTGAAACATGGGAATGTACTACATTTTTCTGCTTACCCCTTCGATGATTGTAAACGTGATATTACGTTATATATACCTACAATTTTAAATTGCAGATAAAACATCTAAGACGAATACCGTATTTTTTGGATAAGACAATAAATTCAAAGCCTTTTACATTGCCTTAAAGATGTCTCAGTAATAATATGCCATGTGTTATAAGACCAAACGCTAAGGAAGCAACTCGTGAGAAAACCTGTAGTTCTTAGAATTCGCCGTAATATTATCCACGGTGTTAAAGTCTGGTAACCCACACTGAGCTATCCTTATGTCTTTTCATCCTGAGATGAGACCCGCGTCCAACAGTAGATTGATTTAAACTGTTGATCATGATCTTGTTGATCATGATGATGTTGATCATGATGATGTTGATCGTGATGATGTTGATGATGATGATACCACATGTCCAAAAGAAAAAGAAAACTACGTTAATTAATCAGAGTTTCAGTTAATACCGGAATGAAAATGCAATTATCAGAAAGCTTAACTAAAGAACTTAGCTCAACTAAGAAACAGCAATTTTTTACCTTACCGTCGCCTACAGAAACATTTTAATTGGAAATTCTCTAATCGGCGGAAAAACAAGGATAAATTGCATCTACAAAGAATTTATTTATCTTACTAGCAACAAATAGCTACGACAACAACATTGATAAAAGCAATACCAAAATACACACAGCACACTAAAAGTTGAATTTAAAATTAAACTTTACAGAAAGTGAAACGAACAAAAATTGTAAACGCGAGGAATGAAAACTTCGAAAGCGAGATTTTGGGAAATTCTCCGTGTAATTTTATGCTATGGAAACTAATTCAACCGATTTTGTCAACAGATTTCGTCGTCAACTGATTTACGTTATGCTTTACACAGCACCAGCGGTAACAAAAAATTCCCATACTATAACTTAAAGCGTCAATTTTGAATCGACGTTGCAAGTGGAAAGGGCCAAATATAATATAACACAACGTTGAAATTTAGACATTTCCTCAAAATTTCTCGACGTGTCAAACGACGTGCTAAGAAGGGTAAAAAGTAAGTGAGCAAACAAGCGACAAATATGTCTGTCATCACACAGCCTGTGGAGTCGTTTAATTAAACGCAGGATTCTTCCGGCTGCCGACCAAATTATCACGGTAAATTGCACCCGCCGAGAATTCTCCAGAGAGTGCTTACAGAGAAATAATGGTACCGCAACATATGCTTAAGACCTGAGTTGATATATATCGTGTAGTTTACATAATGTGCTTACACTTTGATACAAATTTTGTATACATTTTTTATGCAGTAAAACGAAATTCAGTCTATGACAGACATAGACAATAACGTTCTTGTTTGTGTTTAATACTGACTGTTTGTTAAGGTACATAATGATGTGCTCTTGTGTTTTTCTTCTTTTTTTAATGATCGTGTGTTCTTACCTAGTAGTAGTGAATCATTCAATCATTCATTTTCCCCCTTTTTCATTCATTGATTCGAACTTTGAGATGATTAAAAACGTCCATAGACTTTCCTTCATTAAATTATAACGTCGCTAGTATCCACGATAAAGGCGAACACCATTAATAAAATTGAAAATACTCGCATATCTGTGAAGTTTAATTTGATAAAAAAACCTGATAGTGTAGATAAGGTAAGAAAATTCCGCTCGTTCAATTTATCAGTTTTGTTAGTATAGAGAAATCGCGTATTTCTTTTCAGCTTTGTTAAACCTAATATCTACATATAAAAAAATTGGATTTCGGACACGGCAATACTCTCCCGAACGGATATGAAAGTTTCTGTCCAAACATATTAATAATATCTTCAGTAATCATAAGGACCATCGGCAATTTTTTTTGTTATATTAGGTATTAACGACTTACAATATCACATTTTAATCAAACCCAAAACTTCCATCTCAACAATCAGAGTCATAGACAAACTAACCCAACTTGACAATCACTATACCTCTCATTCTAATTGCGGAGACGAAAAATTGAATTTACGTTTATATAAGTAAAATGTACAAACTAAATGTACGTGAAAACTGAATATATGCACAAACTATATATTTAAATGTATAATAAGAAATATCCATAAATAAATATGTAAATAAATATATAAATATATATAGCCTTTTAATGAGTAAATGTGAAAGTATATACGGTACATATAAAAAAAAATACAATTTCTATAATTGTTTTATGGGTTATCTCCGCAACGGCCAAACCGATTTCGATGGGATCTTCTACTGGTAGATAGCTGATACTGTAAGGAGTAACTTAGTCTATTTCTATTTTAGAAAAAATTTTGGGTTTCACGCAAAAATAATTTAGGTTATTCTTAGTCCAGTTGTAAGGTGCTGTACAAAAGAGTTCAAACCCTTAAAATGCAATAAAGTCACACAAACGACGTCGCGGACACGGCTAGTTTGCGAATGAAGTGAATGAATGAACTTATCATGGAAACGGCAACCATTACGAAGTCCCTACAGAGTATTTAGGAATGTCTAATAGTAGCCATACGCTATGCATGGCCTAAACTGGCAAACCGGCAATAATAGACGAACCCGCAATATGCGGCATACCGCGGAGTTTGCCTACGCTTGCATATGATCTCTAAGGATAAATTTGTTTATAACAAAGTATAATCTTGTAATGAATCATATGTGCGCACGGATTCGAACCCAGATCCCTCGGAGCGGAAAGCCAAGTTGAAAAAATTTTGCCGTTCTTACTACATTTACGTTGTTAATCATTTTTATAAATAAATTATTTAATTAAAAAATGAATATTATATGTATTGTAGAAAACAAAATATTGCACCTATCTATTATGGAAAATAACATAACTTTTTCCCACGGGAAACTCTATAGACTAAGCGAACTTTGGTCCAGGTGCTTTGAATTTCCATACGTGACGTGCAACTCAGTATTTATATCTTTACATTTTATAAATTGTTTTATGCATAAATATATAACCTTTTATATTCTCAACTACATCCTTGAACGAGTAATAGACATAGAGGGGTAACAGGCGGGACGGTACATTTTCCGCTATATCCTCATGATAGACGTTATTAAATACGTAGATTTAAAGAAACACTACAACAATCAACTCAGAATTAAAAACATAGATTCAAAAAAACACTACAGCAATCAACTTAGAAATAAACTTTGATCAAGTCACCCAGCACATTGAACAGTATGAATATAAGAGGAATATTAATACAAATGTAGAGTTTTCAACCGTGTGTATCAAATCTGCATTCCGCGAAGGTTCCTGAGCGTACGTTACCGCAACATCTTGCCCGCGCCCGCCCACGTTACGTATCCGGAAGTGCACTCCGGAGAATTCTTAACTAGAGCAGTTTAACGTCGCAACTTTGACCAGCGTCAAGTCGCAAGTTGGAATCTATACTGACTGGAATATTACGTTATTGAAACTATTGAAGATTGCTAATGTATATGGAACCAGGAGACCAATAGTCAATTATCTTCCGCGAATAGGTTAAATAATGGTTTATAGGGGAGTTGATGGATCGTTCTTGGATTATTGTGGAATTAGCGCATCAGGTCTGTAAGAATATCGTTATTTTTCTATCAATGTTCTACGTAGGCATAGTAAAAACCCGACATGATGATATAATAAAAAAGTTAATGAACTGGAAAACATTCTGTATAGTAATACAGTTAGGTGATAATATACAGAAATTCTCTGCGACGTCACATTACTTAATAATTATAAAATCAGACTCGAAAAGCCATGTTTATACCACTCTTTGGAAGTTAACAATTTAATGTACTCATACAACTAGCATAATATGTATAATTGTCATAGATTGCACATCCTAGTAAGCTTCATTGTCACCGAATTAAAAAGCATAAATAAGTGCAACGAAGGTCATTATGAAATGTCTTTTCGGTATTTTAACACACAATATTGTATCCAAAATTCGTAGGATACTTGAGCTGCAACCAAAAATACCGCTATTTCTATATTTCTCGAGCGTTCTTGAGTGCATGTTGCGGTGGCAGGCTGTGGTCGGCATTAGTTCTACGTGAGTGTACTACGGGGAATACCTAACTGATGGAACTTACCGTTAAAACTTCGTCTATCGCCCATACAATAAGTTAAGCTTATATTTTTTTAAACCCTTTACCGCTCTACTTTTATTACGGGTCTTCTCTCAGAATGAGATAGTTAACATCATAGTCTGCCACGCTGGCCAGAGGCGGCTTGGTAGACAAGCTACCGTACAACAAACAAACAATCTAAAATTGTAGTAAAATCCACAATATAGACATCCATTGCAATGAAATACATATTTACATAATATGTCCGCCTGTCTTAGACCACTGGTGGACGTAGGCTTCTCGGATTTCGAGTTTTTGCCTATAATCCAAATGCTAGGGATGGCGGTTGGGGACAGTGACATCTTTGACCAAGTTCAAGAAAAATATGCCGAAATATTGTTCAAGGCAATAATTATTCGACTTGAGGAACCTCCAATCTATTACCAATTTCAAGAAGAATATTCGGAAATCTTTGTTAAGGCGATGTTACATAATTATCCATCTTGAAGAATCGCTACATTCGAGTTAAGATGCAGTGCTATACGGAAATCCCGCATTTTCTATATTCCATAAGCGTCCTTGAGTGCATATTGCGGTACCAGCTTGCGGACCGCATCACTTCTCCATGAAAGCGCTTCGAGGAATACTTAATTGACATGGTTTACCACAAATTTTGAGACCTTTTCCATGAAATACTTATGTACATATCTTCAACCATAGCTATCGTTAACTTCTCTTTGTTAACATTACCAACATAATATCGAATAATTAAAGAATTCATTTCCACATATAAAAAATTACCTATGTAGTGGTTTGCCACGAGATATTCAAAATAACGTTAAATCTGTACCAACGTCCAACTTATTCCAGTACGATTAAGTAATCTAAATAAATCATAAGCGTGTGCCTCACTTGATGCACAGCTTAATCGAAGAAGCATATGATATCTGTAACGCGCGTAGTACGACCATAGTACGATAATATAACCGATACAAATATATTTCAAAGCAAAACGTCGATCATTGCAATTAAAATGGCGAAATAATGGCTAAAATATCTGCAACGCTGATACTCCAAAATTCAATGTAAATAAGATTCAACAATCTAAACAAGATTCTACTATTTCAATAAAATTCTGCAATGTAGATAAGATTCTACCATCTAAATAAGATTCTACTATCTAAATAAAATTCTACCGTCTGAATAAGATTCTACCGTCTAAATAAGATTCTACCATCTAAATAAGATTCTACCGTTTAAATAAGATTCTACCGTCTAAATAAGATTCTACCGTCTAAATAAGATTCTACCGTCGAAATAAGATTCTACAGTCTAAATAAGACTCTACTATCTAAATAAGTTTCTACCTTATAAATAAGGTTCTACAATCTCATTGACCTGCGTTTAAATATAATTAAATATCTACATACTTCGATCATTTTCAAACAAAAACACTCTCAAATTTACTACAGTGAAATCATATATTCACATGAAAATGATAAAAACCGTTTCTAGATTAGCGCAAAGATTTCAAAGGAGCGAAAAGTGTACTGAAAATATGCACTTTACATCGTGCGGAAATAAAAATGTACTAAAAGATATTCCCAGCTAGCACTAAGTTGCACGATAATCTTCTACAGAGTTGGTACATCAAATAACTATATTATAATCTTAATATATACAACGAAATCTATATAACGCATATTTATTTCCATCTTGATTTATAAACTGTCTCATTGATCTCGTTCCCTTTTACCACATTCGTGATAAGCTAGAGGGAAACGAAAGATTGTCGAATAACTGGACGTGGTTTGACGATCTTTATATTGGAACTTAAAATAAACAACCGGTGGAGTAGGCGAGTGCTGGAGGGT
>DWME01008928.1:0-11312 GCA_018244795.1 Parelbella ahira ahira
TATAAAATTCCATCAAAAAATACATCGCGAACAAATTAAGTGATATGTTAATGAAGGGGAAAGGTTGAGGCTATGGCCAATTACCCTGTTGTTGGTACAGACTTGCCGGCCGCCACCAGGAAGTCTGTGTGTTTGCATTGTCTTTTAAAATAAATTAAATATAAATGTTAGATAAAAGATTAAATCAACGACGAAAAAATCATTAATATTCGTAATGAAGTAATTTATTTTCAAAACTGAAGATTTCGTCGGTTCAACAGATATCGTCGTCACGAGTTCGACATAATAGCGGGCACGAGCGACGGCGAGGTGTTCATCTGGGATTACACATCGAAGGCTTTGATGAATAAAATAAGTTTGTACGCGACTCCCGTAAGCGGAGTGTGCCTATTGTCCACGGATAGGATCGTCACGGTCAGCGAAGATTGTGAGATGACCGTCACCGATCTTAGCGTTTTACATTCGGTAAGCTCGAGATGATACGTGGTTTCAACCAATGCAATAGGTCATTCCAACCAATAGGGATTATAAAGTAATTTCAACCAATGCAATAGGTCATTCCAACCAATAGGGATTATAAAGTAATTTCAACCAATGCATTGGGTCATCCCAACCAATAGGATACTTATACATTGTATTGTACACTTTGTTTTCTGCTTGAAGATATGAACAATTATAGTCGTTAGTTGACGGATTTTAATAGTACCGTTTTTTTTACTCGTTTCATCAAAATACAGTCAGGTACTCTAAAACATTGTAAACTGGCTCATTCACTCGTCCATCTTGTCTCGTCTAGTTACTTCATTTTGCTTGTATTAATCTGTATTATTTTCTTATCTCGTCAGATATACCAAAAGCAGTTCTCCGAGGCGATATGTTCGCTCTGTTGGGATGGCTCCAGTATGTTATGGCTTGGTGGCTCAGCCGGCACCCTGTTGCTGTGGAATATGATCACTGTAACGCAACTACACGAACTAAGAGCTCATAATGGTGAATATACGCAATAGTTAGATTGACACGCGACCCGAACCAACCTGCTGTGGGCCAAGTTGCTTGCATCACATTTTTGACCAGATTTATAGTGAGATTTAAGGCCCGAGTAATTATCTGTAATGAGTAACGGGTATGAACAATGTACAGCAAATTTTGTTCAAACATAATGACCCCAATAACATTGGACATATTTAACTATGGTTCTTTCCATACTGTCGAATGTGGCGCAGAAAACTTATTGATATTTTAATGTAATAACATAAAATTATCTGCTCACTTTTAGCATTGAAAAAATGTATTTATATCTACGAAATATTTAATTTCAGATACCATAAAAGCGATACACTATGACGAAGAGTCTAAAACAATCAGTACCGCGAGTAAGGATAGAACAGTAAAGTTATGGCAGTTAGTTCAGGGTTCCTGACAAATACTACGAGTTTTAACAGTATTCATTTTGATTTTGTATTCAGTTTTACGTATTATTATATTACTATATAGGAGGTATAAGCCGATATTCAATTATACGAGAGCAATGTCAACATTCACAGAATGACAATAAACGAATGATCGATGAATAATTTACTTTTGTTTTTTTTTCTTCTTATTTTTGTGGAAAGAATGATTGGAGTCTGAAATGAATGTTACACTTTTTGTAACTATATATTGTTTTCTCAGACTAAGCTGCTACTGGGAATTTCATTATAGAAAAATAAACAACATCATGCTTGTAAACCCCAAGGGTAAGAGGAGTGTAGAATACTTTCCACATTTCACCAGTTACGTTTAAGATTAAAAAAAAACACCATAGAAAAGTCCATAAATACTTTGCCGGATATCGTACTTAGAACGCCTTGCTCAGCAGTCGCGTTGGCACTAGCTTTAAATGTCCACACAAGAATAATTACGGTTTTGCTATAGCTGACTCACATTAAAATATGGTTCAGCATAATATGACTTTTAGTTTTTAAGTAAAGCGTAAATCGGAAAAGTAAATTACGACAAAAAAATTTATACACTTAGAAGTGCATCTGCAGTAAAAATTTTTTAAAATTCGAAACTGCCATTTTTTTCGCAATTGCTAAGGTATGGAAAGACCTAAGCTAAAATTGCTTTTTAAATTGATACAATTGCAAATAATCTCAAAAGTTAAACAAAGCAAAATTTATAGACTATGGAGTGGGTAACCCAATAGCAAGAAACATTCAGAACTTTCGTGCTTCGTTGTGGACGGTAGCAATCGTGTGTTTTTTTACTCGGGTCGACGTAATTAAGTCTCGTCGGCGAAGGTAAGAACGGTACATAAATGTCAAGTTTGATCAATAAAAGCAAATAAAGTAATCCACATTTGAAACATAATGAAGGATTTTGCTGAAGTCACGAAACATTAAAACAGGCTTTATGCGCCTTTAAAAATACTACGCAATTGTGGCTGAGCTCAAGTAATTATCATTGCTATTTATAATTGATTACATATATTTATTTATTTACTTTTACTATTCATAATGTACCAATTTCTTATTGTAAAAATTATGCTCTGGAAACTAAAATCAATTATACACAGAGGAATAAAAGGAGCACAAAGTGCCCTCCTACAGGATAGTCTGAGGACCTGCATCAGACTAGAGGTTGCAACAGGATTCAAAAGGTTCAGGACCAGGTAGAGTGGCACTGATTAGACCAGGTCTATGTTCAGACATAGACTTCTACTGATGTAACAATATAACAGTGAACTACAACTTACAGTTATTGAATTCATTGAATAATTTTTGTACATCTTCTCTACATTTAATGTATTTTAGAATTTAATCATTGTAAGTACCACATAGTAAGATGTAATAAAACTTTTGTTAGAAATTGTAATAAAATCATACATTATAATTACATTTCGATAATAAGTTTGAGTTTTTTACAGGTTATTAAAACTTACACATTGTATAGTTAAAACGATTTGTAACTTCTGTAGTTCGTTTTATTGATATTGTAATAAAACAAAATCATTCATATACTTAGATTCTCTCAATACAGATTATTAAAGAAACCTTGATTTTAATTTACACATATACTTAATCATATTATACATTTAAGACATTTGACTAAATGCAGTATAAATAAAGATGAAAAAACAAGAATATTACATTAGACTTCCCAATTGATATAATAAAAAACTTAATAACATGATAGTCCGTTGAAATGATGTAAAGACAACAAGTTACTTTCTACACAGTAACAGATTCTACCATCGTTTTTTTAATAAGTTCTCCGAAATTTTCTTCAGTTTCAATAGCTTCATCGCTCTCACCGGCTGCGGTTGTTGATTGGGTTGGTGCCTCCTGGGCTTCTTGAGTTGTCTGGTCCGAGTGGTCCAAGTTCAAAAGAGTATTGTGACTAAACCAGTTTTCATCATTCTCAATGGCTTGTAACTTATCGCTACTTTGATATGGCAATGTCATTAAATTAGTATAATGAGTGTCAGTTTTGTTTTCTGTATTTACACATTCCGAGTTGGGCTTGTACATCTCATAATGAGTCTGTTGCATGGTGTGATATTGTAGAGTGTTGTGCTCTGGTACACTTGTGCTAGGTTTATGCAAATAATCTGGAATATATACATGTCCATAGTGGTTGAACATGGACATTTGTGAATTGTGTGCAAACTCTTCGAAACTTGTCGCAGAAAAGCTCTGTAATCCTTTAAAATGTGTATTATCTGAATGTTGCTCATATGAATAATTGAGATCACATGGAAAACTTTGCAAGCTGTTGGTCATCGAACTGAATTCCATTGTGCCAACTGTAGAGTAAGGCTGGCCTTTACCCTGAAGCATGTTAGAATTGTATGGATCATGGCTCCGATGGTCTGACTTATCATCAAAGTTAATAATATTCTCATTATTAATGCATCTTTGACCTGCTTCATTGTTAAAATTATAACCAACATCTTTTGGCATGGCACTTTGTGGCGGGACACCATTTACGTCACAATGAACATTACTAAAATTGCCAGTGTTTACACAAGACTCTACTTCTACCCTTGGGGTAAGATTAACATCACGCACCAATCCGTCTTCATGACTCAAACATCTCTCCCTTTCATATGATGCAGCTGGAATACATGGGTTGTTTGTGTTACGTTCAGCCCATTGCCTCTTAGCTGCTTCTTGATGTTCTTCATTCTTCTTTTCTAGACCTAGTCTCATAAGTGTTTGGATAAAATGAGTTCGAACTCTTATAGGATTGAACTCTATTCTTCCAGAAGTATTGCCACACCCATCTCTAGTACAACCACAAGGGAAGTTTAATCTGTCCACTTGGCATTTAATGCCTGCTAAGCTGCAAGAACAATTTTCAGGATTACATACACCTTTACAAGCACACCCACAAAACTCTCGTGATGTTCTGATATCCCTGCATTCATCTTTTTCATATCCTTCTATTTTTCTAACACCCGCCGCTCGCAGGAGAGCTCTCCGTTGACGGGTAGGTACAGGTTGTAAAAAGTAATAACTGTCCAAATCTAATTCCGACTCGGAAATGTCACTCGTTTCTTCTTCGGTGTCACTGTCTTCACTTGATGAAAGAACAACACCTTGTAGAGAGTGCCTTTCACTTTTCAGTTGCTGTAGTATTTGCCGGTGTAACCTCCGTTGTTCCAGGGCATGTTCAACTAAAGAAAAGCTTTGTGTATGAGTATGAACCCATTCCATTCCTAGAGTGGATCCTCCCTGTGATGGGACACAGGAGAAGCCTTGTGCTCTGGGAAAATAGAAAACTGTCACATTGTCAAATTGAATTTTTTCCTTCTTTTTTTTCGGTTGAGGCATGTCATCACCGTCATCCTGACATTTCCGTTTAAGGCTACTTCTCAGAGGTTTACTGACTGAATCAGTAGAATTATGGCTATCTTCATTCTTACTACTACTTTCGGGATTATTGATAGCACTTTTACCTGTTTCCAAAGATTTAACATTACTTAAACCGCTTGAACTAGGGAGTGAGAGGTTGAAATTTGGTAGCTTAGAATCATCTGGGGTTTCAGATCCAAGGCCTGAATCACTGCCATCAGAGCGATCTTGCACTTCTTCCTCTCTTTCATTTAATGTACCATCAGGAGGAAGGCTTCCAAGTGCAGAGTCTTCACTGTCCGCTGAAGCAGTGTCCGTCTTTATATCATCAATATCACTAAGTGTATCATTGTCATCTATTTTTATAGCATAATCTATTTTACTATCACTGCTCTCATAAAACTGAGAGTTATTACTATTTATATTTTGTTCATCATTAGAGCTAAGATCTTCAGCATCATCATCACTATTTTTCTCATCTCTAACCAAAGTACAATCTTGATCCAAACAGCCGCCTTCTGCGTTTGTAGCAACGTCTTGATCCCTCTGCACCTCCTGCTTCTGCTGTTCTTCCAAATCAGATATTACAAAGTCCATTGCTACCTGTAAATAAATATGTCAATTTTGAACAATATGTACACATTTAACAGGTAGGTATTGTTACAGAATGTACAGTCAAGGTTAGCCACCTGTTCTAAATATGCGATCGACACAAAAATTACGTAGATGTCCAAAATAACTTTTTAAACATTTATTATTAGAAATTAATAACACAACTGCTGGGATAGTATTGTGGTGCATTCACAACAGTCGGTTGGTACTGTAGGTGCGCCCCGTCATAAATCAAATCAAATGATAATCCAAAACCGGTACCTGATTCGGAAGATTGTGGTCTAGGCGAGCTTCACCGATACTCGCGTCCGTCTCTTCGAATTCTCCAATCCATGTTGTCTGGCTTATATCTGTGGCACACCTGCCCACTCTGCGTTTAATATCATCTATATCAACAGTCAACACACCAAGTAATCATATTTTCTGTAAACTCGGTCATCAAACTGCACTAATTGAGCAAATATCACTTCAATGTAAACCACTGTAAGGTCTTTTTTATCACTTCGATTTTCTTGTGTTCTCTATTTATTTATTTTGATAAAGACGTTTCACAATATGCTTCGTAACAGGGAAATATTACTAACAATATGGTTTAAGTTTTTACACGAATAATGATCTTATATTGCGAGTTTAGCAGAACAAAAACTTGTAGCGCTATTCTTGCAGGAGAGCCCACTTTTACTCTACCAACGACGATGTTCCCAGCTCGCGTAATCGTGTTGGACGACTCTTGAGCGACGCAGGCACGTTACTACTATACCAGATAGAAAATCCCGCTGTCGCATACAACAGTATGCCCCGCCACGACTTCTTTATTTGGTAGGTTTCACTTGCGTTATTCGACGTGACATTACCCCCTCTGCACTCTTCGCCCCGGCCTTGCGACCCTCCGCTCCGCGTCCACCCGTAAAGCCCGCGCAAGCGCGTTCCGTTTATCGCGATGTAGTAATACCAGCTCTTAAATAGAATCTCCCTATTAAGAAGCTGTATAGTTTTTCGGCTTTAATTTATATATTTAATCAACTGGCTTTTTATACAATTAATGAAATAACTAATAATGTTATCACTAATTGATTGACATCCGATATTTGATGAAGGTTACTTTGACGAGTAATATTTAATATAGCGTCATAACTTTAGTTTTATAACAAGAATTTGTTGATTTGTTTCATATGTATTGCATACTGTTATTTTAAGGTACTTATTAACTTAAAAGAACAGTAATAAGCCCTATTTGCATAACCTTATTATTGCACAATCATTAGCTTGCTATATGCTCACGTTAGTCAATATCAAACATAGTCGAACAACAATCTATCACCCGTTTATTAGGCTGTTTTTGATTAAATTTTAAAGATGGTTAAAATATTTGGTTATAATATTAGTCTTCGTGTAAGTTTTCACTACCTATGTGAAGTGAGTAATAACCGAACACGCCAGAGTCCTAACTGACCATTTTCTTCCATGACCATCTACCACGATATACGAACAGTTTCATACGCACGGCACTGTTTCTGTCACTAAATATTAATTATTATTAATACTGTTAGATAATGTACATAAATTCAGTTAATATTAGGAAGTTTTTAAGAGCATTGAGGTACAATATTGTATTAACCGAATATATGCATAACATTAATGTTATTGTTACATCATTCCTGTCCCGCATGTGGTATGCAAATTTAGATACATTTCAACATTCCAATACTGCCTAGCATTACAATTCATAACTAACAAAAAATTAATCTCGAATAATCTCAAATTTTAATATAAAAGTTATAATTATTGATTTAAATACATCTTTATAGATATTTCCCGTCAAAAAGGGAACGATATGACTGGCAGCACAAAGTCTCGATCTTTTGCTCATGGATCAACACGACAGGTCTCGTTCAACATAAACTCGTACGTCTATGTCATATTATGACTTTTAGGCATTATTTTTTATACACAAGCATGCAATCTTTTGTAAGGCTATCTGTAGGGAGATTTATCTTTACATCAATAGGTATATTTAGCACAGATACAGAACTTTTTATGTTATTTAGGTACAGGGCGGATTTCCGTTATTACTGAAACATTGCTTATGCTCTATGTACTTCTAATAATAAACTGGTCACTGGTATTTTTAACCGCTTATATTAGCAGTTCGATGAGGACAGAGGAATATTGAAATTAATTCTAGTGATAATGGGGTCGATTGATTTTATGATTTCTTATATTATCGACATAGTTGGTGCGGTTTACTATATGCGAATGTTCTTCAAATAAATTGGCACTCGACAGCGGCAGTCGACATTAATATAGGGCGAGGTGGCAGACTATACATACCAACCATGTATACGATAATCAATAGATATTTCAGGAGGCTTTCGCGGAGGGCGAAAGCGACGCTTGCATAGGGCTTTCTCGCTCTCGCCTGTAATTTATATAGGCAACTGCAGAACCTCAGATAAAACATAACTTATTGTCAATTACCTTTTGTAGCAAAATAATTATGTTTGTAATGGAAACGTATGGTCTACTTTCATTTCCTATAACATTATTCTTAATAGGTATATGTCAGCTACGTAACAAGGTAGGTAGAGTGTACCGAACGCCTCAAGTCTCTATATTTACGGACCTGACGCGCTACTCTACATTGTATTGCAGGTCTATTTATAATCGTCTTTTGTCCAGTCCACAGAGATGAATGATAGTTGTAAAAGCTTTGATGGTGATGTTATGAACTTATGGGAAGCCAATGCTCCGACCTACTCATTGCAACCTACATAATTAGCTCTACAGGAACATTTAAAAAGTAAAAACAGTAGTACATGATTAATAAAAATATAAAGTTTAGTGATTTTTATAGACATTTAAATTTTGTAAAAATAATAAAGCAATGAAATTATATGATATAGGTGACTTGATGAGCAATATAAGGTTTTGAGTAGTGTAATGATAACCTTGTCCTGAAAAACAATTCTTGAGTCATTAACCCGATAACAGATATATCAATCTGTTGGCTTTTCAAATTTATAGTCGTTATCAGCTTGTCTCATTCCATTACTGGTTACACACTCTGAACGGAGACGCTCTCTAATGAGAGTGGTCGTGTCCTACCTCTGGCTTGCTGTCTGCTCCTGCCAGCTCTACCCGCCTGCGAAATGTACTCAACATTTAATTTTCTTTTTTTTGTTTTTGGTACATAAGTTGTCATCAACTTATATACCATAAAAATAAAAATAACAGCGTTTTATCTGACAATACCGCTATACTGCAGTGTTGCCGGTCCCTATGTACTGTGCAGAGCTGTATGTAGCGGTGCCTATATAGTGGGAAGCCCAGCCGTCGTCGCTTGTTGTCTGTTATACATATGTATGCACATAGGTGGCTACGTAAACCTGTATTTTACGTTCGCATGGAGACGCGGGTAAAACAAACTGGGTAGATATTTTTTTTATGTAACGCCAGTTACATCATAGACTTTTTATATACTTAAGTTAGATGTACTGAGGCGGTCTAGCTACCTGGCTTTAAATGATCATTGTCCGATGTGACCGGAAACCAACGAAGGCTTGGATGATGAATTGTGATGTCGTTTTATTTATTTATTTCGCAGTTATTGAACTTTTACTATGTAGGTGTCTTTCTAACTTGAAATTTCAAGTAATAGCTCGGAGTGTGGATTTGTGCCCGTGGTATCGCAATATACTTATCCCCATAAAATGGGTGGTAAACGTAGGCGGTGGAACGTGGCAGTGCGCTACCATATGTCTATCTGTTCGGGGATTGCAGGCGTAAAGTTACGTGTATGTAGTGACGAAAGGTGAACTAAACGCCATAAGCCTTCCTTGCGAGTCAACCTGGTTAAACCATATAGCAAGGAAATGTAAATTTCCTAAATGACTATTGGAGAAAGTTAATTTAATTTTCCAATACGCAGCAATAAAAGCATATAAGGCTATAGGCATATAAAATACAACATAGCATATAAAGCTCATTTTACATTCAGTTTAATGCTTTCAAACTTGATTCTTCAATTATATTTGCGTCGTAGAAGACGCACAGCAGGTCTGTGAGCATATTGGCTCTTTCCTATCTGCCTACTCCGTAAGGGACTTAGCATTAAGAAATACATAGTTGTAGCAGCAATCAGCGTCTTAGGAAAATCAGTGAACATAAAACAATTACAATTACATAGAGCCTGTAAATTATTTGTTAACTGGCAGCTAAGGAGATGTTCCAAGTATATAGGTACATATAGCAGGGTGGTGGAGGGTGGGAGGTAGACGGGGTTAGATTAAATTTCGCACCACACCGCTGCGCTGCCTCGAGTCCGCCTGTGTTTATCAGCGCGAGGGTTGCAATTGCTTCCTGGGTGCATTTCACCCCGTAATCCTCACCTTCCTATATTTATTAGGCCATATCTTATATATACACATCTTAAAATACATTTTATTTATTTAGTAGTCACGCCGAATTTCAAACTCTACTGGATTGGATCATTAATCGTAATAATTTAATCGAACAATAAAGGCTATATTAAATTAAATCGTAACAAAAAAGATATTAAAAATGTTACAACGTGTCAACAATCTTTTTGTGTGTTGTAGAGTTAAAGCTATCGACTCTACATTTCTGTTACCTGCTATTTGGGGTTTTGTTTGCATGACCTTTTTTCGTTTGTGTATAGCTACTAACAATGCGACTAACAAAAACTTGTAGTCAGGATGTCCATGTGACTAAGGCGTAAACAATGCAAGGTAATCCACATTACCCCGTGATTGGACTGTTTATACCAGTCGCAGTGGACAGCATGGTCAGTATAGCTGTTTTAAGCTCATGAAAATCATGGCTTTTGAAAGTTCTGTAATGTCTTCCGCGAAAAACGTTTTTGAATCGATGCTCGCAAGTTTTTTTAAACGCTACTGGGCTTTTGGGAGTACGTTAAGCATTAAAAAAAAAAAGTTAAGCATTCGGCAGTATATTGGATTATAAGTTTTTAAAAATGTACTGGTGAATTACACGTAAGCATAATAATTCACCTTGGTAAAGAATGATAAAATTTACACGGATGTAACCCAAGTGAGTTTATTCAGGATAGCTCGATTAGTTTCGGACGTATCCACGGTCTTCCTTCACAAACTGCCGCCGACCACAAGGAGCTCGCGGCGGAGACGCCTCCGTGACACATCACTCACGAAACATTTTAAAATGAAATTAACACAGACTGTTTAAGGACTACCTTTCATAATATCATGAATAAATCTATATTCTATATGCTGCGAACCTCGATCACAAAATTGAACGTTAGTCTGTTGACTCTAACAGTCCTATTCCTAAAGTTCTATTAAAGGTCTCTTAATGTACATGGAGGGCAGCCAGAATTTCGTTTGCGCGTTTGCTATTCACATAAGAAAAATTTACAAATCCATTCAACAAGTACCCACGTTTCGATCGCTGTTAAATTTATTATAAAGGCCAACAGTTTTACACCCAGAGCTATAGAGTTATTGATTTTAAGCCTCGCAATGGCTTATACTCATAACACTTAGGTATGTATATAATTTGCGCGGTATTAAAGAATATTTTTTCCGATCTTAAGTGTGATGTTTCTGATGTGATGTGAATGTCCAGAACTACTCACAGTACCCACTTTTAAAACAAAATTACGTAACATCACGCCTGTAATCTCCGAAGGGGTAAGCAGAACGGTGTAGTACACCCCCACGTTTTACCGTTTACGTTTCAGTCCCACGGAGTAAATGGTGAGCCTATTGCCATACAACGGGCACTGTTCCAGACTCTGAGTCACTACTAGAAATTCTAAATTAGAAAAATCCAATAGTACCCAACCCGGGATTAGAACCCAGGATG
>DWME01008929.1:0-11312 GCA_018244795.1 Parelbella ahira ahira
GCGCGACTGCTGATCGGGAGGTCCTGGGTTCAAATCCCGGGTCGAGTGCTATTGGATTTTTCTAATTTAGAATTTCTGGTACTGACTTGGAGTCTGGATCAGTGTCCGGTGTATGGCAATAGTCTCACCACCTATTCCATGGGACCTAAACGTAACTGGTGAAACGTGGGAGTGTATTACACTCCTCTGCCTACCCCTTCGGGGATTTCAGGCGTGATGTTACGTATGTTACGTCATATTTTATATAGGGCTGAATTATATTTCATTGTATAATAAAAGCAAACAAACCGTTGGAGGAAAAATTATATTACTAATCTTACTCTTAATTAAACGTTGTGTTCAATCATCTCGTCCCATCCACCTGGCGCCGTTACAAAGTGCCATTTGTGTCATTGTACAAAATGAGGTAATATAGAAAAATTTACACTTGATTTACGAGGCGAGCTAGCGGTGAGTCACCGTCGGACCGTCACGGTCTCACCGTCAACGCCACGCCGCTCACGGCCGCAGGTGCACGGCAGGTACAAAACTAATATTTGCCCACCTTAACAACGCTCTTTTGAATCTCCCACAACGTACCCAAAGCGTTTTTTAACTCCCAAAATTGTTGTTTAACTGATCAACCGAGTACCCACACATACATCAAAAATACAAACGCCTTCAAATACGTGTGTACATTATCTGACAACTGTATACCGTATATACGGAATAACAGAGATGTGGAAAAATAAAACGTACAGAGTTAGGAATATCGCCGTTCTGAAATCTTTTCAAATCTAGATATGGTTCGCAACGACATGAAGTGTTGTGCTCGTATAAATCATGTTGATGGTATTCCTTGAAAATGGATTTGATCCCAGATGCTGCGATTCGAATGGATTCTGCACGCTCGTTGGTTTTATACACACGGCTTAAACTTTTAAGCCGCTATCGTACATATTATGGGGATGTTTCATTAATGTTATCAGTCGTATATAATAACTTTTTTTGTGCAATTCTACTAAGATATGCCAATAATAATTGCAATTGGAGGTCTTGGGTTCAAATCCCGGGTCGGGTGCTATCAGATTTTTCTAATTTAGAACTTCTAGTAGTGACTCGGAGTCTGGATCAGTGCCCAGTGTATGGAAATAGACTCACCACCTATTCCATGGGACTTATACGTAACTGGTGAAACGTGGGGGTGTAGTACACCCCTCTGCCTAACTCTTCGGGGATTACAGGTGTGATGTTACGTTTTTTTTTTAAATTTCAAATATACAATAAGTTTCAGAACAAATAGTTCTAACGCATAAAAGTATATTAGGATATTGCTTATAAAGTTAGTAATTATATTCGTTCCTGGTGATTATCCCATTATAGATGGTTATAATAAATTATAGACAGTAAATGTATGACCGCGAACAAGTCTTCCTATCTTCTGTGGCCAACCTTGTTAACCTAACGATAAAGGCCGTTAACTTTAAGGTTGACTAGTCTACCAGTTTCTTAGTTTAATGCCCTACGATTTTGAAAACAAATGATTATTTATGAATATTCGTGCAAATACGCTGTATTTCTGTGTACAGAATACCCAGTTAACACAGCGTTGGTAAAGTGGAACTAATAAAAAATGGAAATCCGCTCACAACCTCTTTCACTGCATAGTAAAGAGGATGACTCACTCGCTTGCCATAACGTATGCTTTCGTTACGACCATATAAATAGTTGAAATCACGCGTTGGTCCTACAAATTATGACGAGGAGTTAAATAAAACTGTGTTGTATAGTGTTAATTACGTTGTAAATCGCCAAATACATATATATAACGCGACAAAACACAACTCACACTCACGTCTTTTAGTATCGTGCTGCAAGATATAAAATTGAAAATTCCACTTTAAATAACGACATAATTACCTATCTATATTCTAAAATGTACATACCAATTATGAAAAAGAAGGAAAGACAACAATACTAGAGCATCGGCACATTTCAAAATACATCAAATCATTTAATCAATCAAAAACCATATATAAACTAAACCCATAATCAACTTGCCCGTAGTGCAACATCCTGTCATTTTAGATCAACACTTTATTCACTTATCTAACTTTTTGTTATAAGATGATAATGTCTTGTTTTAGACACATTTTATAATAAAAAGTTGAATGATGTAACTTATTCACTTTTTTAATATCTAATCTGTGTCCTATATGTATATTTCATATGTAATCTGTACATACGTTGTTGTTGCATAGACATATTCACGCTAGGAGGGTACCTGTGCGTTCCCCAGGAGATCCCGGAGCCCTCCTACTAGCGTAGAGGACGGCGACCGGGGAGGGTTTTAGTATGGTACAAATCCCACATAACCCAGTATTTCTCCCAGAATACCGGATACCTTTGGAAGGTTTCCCCCTCGATAAAAGAAAAAAAAAGGTGTGGATCGTCGCATCGTTATGTCAGGATCATGAACATCACAAGAAAACTCGTAAAAGCTTAAATTATAAAGAAACCCTAAATATGCTTCTTAAGGAAAGAAATATTTGTACACGATAAGTAATGCTTTCCGCGATTTTCTGGTAATTGCGTATTACGCTTTTGTATGAAATAACGACGAAAATTTTAAGGGCCGGAGTAAAAAAATTTTTATTATACACATGAATTTAGGGAAAAAATAAACACGAAATTTAATGCGTGCTTATGAATGTAGTCATGTAGATGTAAAAGAGTAATTGGCAATTAGTGCCCGCTACCCACCCCGTAAGCAGCCTATCGTAACGATATACATATAAATGGGTTTATATGAATCTACAATATTTTTTTAAATTGAGAGATATAGTTGCTTGAGCTTGTAATAAACAATATATCGACATATGAAGCGAAAGTATTCACGACCAACTTTTATATACTGGTGTTGTTTTAAAATTGATCAATCATTTATTAGGCAATTTATTTGAAAAGTTTAACAACAAACTATCATTATTAAAACTTGTTTAAATACCATAAAAATATTTCACATGATCATTTAAAATACACGAAATATTATTAGATGTATCACATAAGTATTTGTTTTGGCAACAAGAGAGTTTCATAGTTAACTTTCTCATAGAGTCTAATGCCAGTTGTTTTCCTAATTACATAAAATTTAAGGATTATTAACGATTCCTTGTACCAGTAATGTCTCCCGATTTTGATATTATGTTATTTTAAATAAGTTTCTAACTAGGTACTCATTGACAATTTGTGACGTTCAAAACCGAGAAGTCGTTAAAATATCGATGATTAGGAAACTATTAGACACGTCAACAAATTACTCATGACTTGACTTATTTCGTACTTTAAGGTGCGATTTATATTGAACCTGTTTAATATCCTCCAAACAGAACCAAGGTCAAAAATGAGGTATTCGTTCTGTATTAGTTCTGATGACAATGACAGTTAGAAAATATGCAATTTTTAACTCTAGACATCTTATATTGCATAAGTTTAGAATAATTGAAAAAAAGATATATTTTTAAGATTTCACATTCTAATCCTCCTTAGAATGTTATCGAATTCTCTATAACAAGAACGAATAACTTTCGAATTTGCTAGGAAAAAATATCTGAAGTTTTAAATGGATTGAATAACCAATCGAATTATGTACATATAAGTTGGCACACGTCGTTATACGCTCTTGAATTGATTAAGTATATACCAGTGAACTTAAAAACTATCGCACATAAAGTGAAAAGATAATTATTGATTTAATTACGCCGAATACATATATTTTTAAACTACAAAATCTATACAACTGTTTTAAATAGAATAATCCGTTGAACCACTTTCCACGTTTAGTATTAACTAAATGCCATCATACAAAGCGGTCACATGAAATGAAATTCTTGTATTGAATATACAAGAGTAGCGATACCAGGAAACAAATTGTATGAACCAATAAACAATATTTTTTTTTGTTTATTATTTATTTATTATTGTTTAATTCATAACAATATTTAAGCGCGCTTCAAATACTCAGTATGTGTAACATCGTTACCTATTTTGTTTGTTGCAACGAGTAGTGTTTTATTATTTGTCACGTTTGAGTGACTCTATCATCGTGATTTTTCAAGGTGATATTCGTACGTAATGAAATTCTTACTCTACCGTTAGTATAAAAAAATACATTAATAATTTCATTAGAAGCTTACAATCAATATTTTCTTAGAAAACGTTCGTTCAAAGAACACGAACCAAACAATTTTATAACAAGAATCTAATTTTATTTCATCGTTAAAACAAATATTAATTTAAAGGTTGAAGATTAAATTTCTAATCAACAGAATGAGAGGTAATCTCCAGGTCAACACTCTCATTTTAATGGTAAAATAATCTGAAGTGTAAAATTCCAACTAGCATAAGTTTAGATTTAAGTACAATCAAGTAATATGGAATTGTTTGTATAATATCACATGTACTTAACACACTATGATATTTTTTCAAATGTAAATATTATAATTAACCCTATTAACGCGAAATAGCCATAAAATAGGTAAAATAAAAATGCAAGTGCACTGTGCAGTATACTTAAATAAAAAAATCTGTGAATAAAATATTTTTACTTCAACAGGACAATTCTAAAAGAAGCGTGTTCAAGCGTGCAAAGAAATAAAGCATCGGGAAATGGCGGGCTAATGTCCTTGAAAGGTATAAGGGTTGAGGGGTATCGTACCAATAACCAGGATAAGGGTTTTTTAGAACTGCACAACCACACACACAAGCACAATTTTCAGGGAGGAAACATTGGCTCGCCCATTACACTCCGTTTAGTCATCATTGTAACATTTGAGTCTTGAACGCGACTACACAGTTATTACTACGGTTGCTAGGCAACGGCCCGATTTTCACGCACACCCATCACCGCGTGTTGTATCAAACTTAACTATTTCACCTACATAATTGTTAGTAGGTATAATACAGATGATTCAGTTCTTAAGTATATACGTTTTTTTCTTGCTTATTTACAATAAATTATAGTGTCACCACCGTTTTTCTCTGAGAGAATAGAGAGAGGAGTGTAATGTATTCCTACGTTTAACCTGTTATGTTAAAAGTACCACGGAAAAGGGACCAATTATAATATCAGTATCCACCAACTATAATATATACTTTAACTATAATATATTCAACAGCAGACCTATTGTGGAGCGCTCTCCGGGTTATCAAACTTATGATCGAAGTCTGATGGTACAGACTTAATGTATTGAGCGGAGAACTTTGTGTTGTGGCACACCTTTATAGGGAACTTGGAGCGGAGTAACAGACTCTATGATAAGAAAGATTATGATGTAAGACAGCGAGCTATTAATCGCAGTTGAAATTTATTTTAATCATTGTAAAATTGATTTGTTTCATTCCCTCGACATATTATTGTTTATTTTGGTACTGTTAATAAATTTTGTACCGAATCTCATTGTGATCAACTCATGACCATTACACTTTACTAATCAACCTATTTGTGTATAGTATCATCAAGATCATCGTCATCATCGTCAGCCTTTAGATAACCACTGCTGGGTAGGCCTCCCCTAATCGGCGCCACTCCTTCCGGTCCTGGGCCTTCCGAATCCAGCTACTTCCCGCTGTCTTCTTCAGGTCGTCAGAGCGTCTAGTAGGAGAGCGACCGACGCTCCTTTGACTGAGACGTGGCCACCACTACACTAATATAGTATAACATAATAACATATTAACATATTAATAACATATTTCCTAAACGGACGGTTTATTTAATAGCAAGTTTATATATATTCAAGCAATAAATCAACGTTATCAGATTATGATGGATATGTAGGTCTTTTTACAACTAAATGCTATATCTAGAGACTCAAGATACTTCTTACGTTAAGAACAGTACCTATCCGAATTAAGAAAAACTTACGTTACGTAATATAAAATTAAATTAATTTCGTTTCATTATATAATCATTTCATTAATTAATGACAAATAACAACATCTTTATCGACATCATAATGATGGTAGTTATGAAGTCACTATCATTATTAACGAATGCAAGTCCGCGTATTACAACAATATTGCTGATACTTTATCGCGGATTCAATGAATCACGTGTTAGGAGTAAAAAACATTTTCTCACGTCGCGTCCGCGATCGGATTATCAAGAATATCTCACACGCTAATGAGGCTTAGGTCATTAAGTGACTTGTTTTTTAAAATGATCAGAACAACATACGAGCAGGCAGTAGTAATTAATGACTACTGTTGCATGTAGAGTAGAGTCAGTTCCTATAGGTATATAGGTAGGTATATAGGTAGGTATATAGGTAGGTATATAGGTAGGTATATAGGTAGGTATATATGTAGGTATATAGGTAGGTATATATGTAGGTATATAGGTAGGTATGTAGTATAAATGAGTGTACCTATACATTATACAGTAGGTATATAGTTCCTATGTACACATATATATACACATCTATATATTATTCTTGTTATTATATCATCACGCCACGATCCTTGAGGGGTAGGCAGAGATCACTATTAATATAAATATAACATATTATGTTAATCTCGGAATATCTCTCTCTACTGTGATCCCAAAGCTTAGACTTTGGGATCAGAGTCTCCTTAGGGAGATCCTGTATTGTGGTAGCTAAAATCCTAATCCTATGATCGATAAATTTATTATGGCTAAAGATATTTTGGAACATCATCTTGTGGATATCATTCAAGATATCACGGCAGTTATCTACGTCCTAGGAAGGTAGTGATCAGTCATTGTAAGGTGATAGTCCTGATTGCTGGCATGCTACGTCATCAGTATTGCGCAGGTGAAGGATTGTGTCCTAATAGTGACGCCGAGCACGCAGAATGATCTAACCGCTAGATCACCTTGAGACCGAAACGCTGGCTCGTACATATATCTGGTGTACGAAACAATGTGTAGGTTCTAATTGATATTCATTTGTAAAATAATAAAAATCCCTTTTCCCTAACAACATTGAATTGGAATTTGAAATCCTTATCGGTTTATAAACTCCACGTAATACGAATCGTGGCAGAAATTTCAAATTAATTTGGGATGACAGCGGGTATAATCAAACTAGGCTTAAAATAAAGACATTTATCCGAATTTTGTTCAGATAACCATTATTATCTTCAGTTCATACGTATATATTTTTTTCAGTAATACAAATCACTGTATTAGGAAATAACATTATCATGACAATAACTGAACGCGATTTTTCTAAGTTTCATTGGTAGAACTTAAATATAGACTTTAATAGGAGTTTAAAAACCGAATACAATATAGCCATACTTACTTATTTAAGGCCATTCTAGACGCGTCCCACAAGAGTGTGTACCGAAAATGATGACCAAAAATGATGACTTTGAATATGTAAAATTTCGTTTAGTCAACAATACGTGATTACGTGACATTACAAGAACAACAAACAGACCAAGACCAAATGATTCTGAGTGGTCACAGTGAAATACAACAATGATACAATGATGATAGATACTGATGATAATAGTAGTAGTGGGGTGGACCCTTTACAAAATCATGTAAACAGCAAACAAAATCATTCGACCAAAATATTTGGAAATGTTCTACTGCTCGAACATAAATACTTCTCTGACACAAATCTTCAACTCACCTCCAGGAGTGGCGCGGAACGTACTATACGAGTATACTACAAGGAAAGCCGAAGAGCCGAGTCACACCGAATGACAATCACATATTTATTGTTTCTACTTCATTTGTATGCAAGAAATGCTTTGCGGCTCGAGCCCGGAGGTTCTTCATATGTGATTGTGTGTGTACATATGTAAATACGAATCTACACTCACACACCAAATGTGACTTGAATTGACGTGGACCCAATTTCCATACTCTTGTCATTGCTGAGATTTAGTTACATAGATGTTTCTAAGACAGGCAGACGCGCAAATGTGTGATGTTAGCTCTAGTTAAGCAGGAAAAATCATGCTTAAATTACGATCGATGGCAAGATTAAAATCGTGAAGTTGTCCTCGAGGTAGTACCTACCTACTAAAATCATACGAGGTTAAATAATCGTAGATATATGACAATGAATAATTCAGGGCTTGATCTTCAAGATCTTAAGGCTTCAATTTATACAAATAGATATAGAATAGAATATAATAGATATTTGGAACCATTTGCGACATATCTGCATGCATATACGAGAATGGCATTATTCAGTGGCCCCACGGCGCGTTGAACCGACGTTAATGGAGGCTGTCAAGGGATACTTTCAATCCACGGAGTTATTTTATGAAGTTTCATTCAAAACGTATAGGAAAAATATGTATCTACGCATTTAAAACGAATGTACAACGTTTTATTGAAGACAAAAATCCTTTAATTATATAGCTTCTCAACAGTGGAAAGTAAAAATGTATTGTATGTATAACACTTACAATTACATACGTAAATACTTCAATTAATTTTAGACTAAAATATCTACTCAATACAGGTCGCTAATTATATTACTTATATAATCAGTACCTATCAAAATAATTGAAAGCAAACCATTAAATATAAAATATTTTTTTAGAATAGCTAGATTAGATATCTGATTTTATTTCCGTATATTATAGATATAGCGATTGTTTGGAAAGCAATATATTATAAATCAAGTATGTATTTGTTTGCAAAATCTCTTTTTCATTATAATTATACCGAAACTAACAAAACTAGCTTAGCGAACGAGATATAACTACATATGTACATACAAGCATAGCATTTGCTTGACTAGTGACGCCCAAAAATATAACGTTGGTTTATGATTCAGCTTCGAAAATGTTTACTAATAGCTGCATGCATCGCGTTCTGCTGTTAGTTTACTTGTTTTTGACTTATACCTGATTGTATAATCTGATCATCGTTGTAATCACCAGCTCATCTACATCTGAAGAGCAGTTTTTTGCACGGCTTACGTTGCAATCCATCAGTGGTCAAAGCATTTAACCGTGCCTAGGTAGGCTGCGCCACACCGAGATCAGTCGGTAAAATCTAATCAGATTTTAATGTAAGAAAATAAAGACAATATTCAGTTTCTTAGTCAGGGGCAACATTAAAGAAACATTTTCACGTTTAAAACTTAAAAATGTAACGGTTCTTAAGACAAAGAGGACCCACCGGTCGCGTTGACAATGTGTCATTCGTCCGGATATTGTTGCCATTTCTGTAGTATAACAATTCTCAGGTATGCTCGTTCTACCGGTATTTGATATGGAACATAATACGGCAATTACACTTGAATGTTTTGGAGACTGCAATGAAGTTTAACAAATAGGGCGATTACCGTGTGGACTTACATTCAAGACATCCCTATAGTCCCTGATTTGCTGTTAGATGACATTTGTAAATTTAAAAACAAAACACAAACAAAACAATTTTACATGACCTATTTGACAGATCTCACTATTTTCTCACCCCTAATTATAATGACAAAATATGTACCGTGTATGTGAAATACGTACAATTAATATTTTACATTGTTTTTATTTTGAACAATTAATCATACTAAGTTGGTAATATAAATACTTATTTTGAAACATCTGCTATCTGATTAAAATATAGACAGAGCCTGATAAACTTCTCGTACATATAAAACATAAATATTTACTTATATTGTTATATTGTTTATTTGCAGTCACGGAAAAACTTCAATTATGCTTGTCACAAAAACGTTTCTCCTGGGTGGAATCTAACCCACAGCACGTGGTTTAACAGTCAGGTACACTATTCACCGGTCCAACGGGCCATTAAAGAGTGTATTAAACAATGTATTGTATGTGAAAAATAACCAAAATATAGCTGAGTTCTGCATGTTACTCTTCTACATTTAGTTGACTAACCTCCAGTAAAATATTATGTTGCATAGAATCTTTACAATTATCTTATCCGTTGCACACAGGACACGAGAGAAATAATTAAATACAAAATAATTTAAATATGACCCCCTAGTTTCAATGCAAGATTAACTTCAGTACATTTATTATTAAACTAATTTTACAATACCGAAATTTATTTATAATTGTTTTACTTTATCAAACGTTATTCAAATATACCTACTTCATAAATCGGACAAGAAGCTGCCAGACGTGGTGATACACAGTAGTCATAAAAATAGTAGACCGAAGGGAAAAGCCGGAGGATGTGAAATCACAAAATATGTTGAAGTTTAAACGTTTTCAGCGTCCTAAATGATGTCAATTTTCATTTTCTGACGCCCGGTTATCCGTGCAGGTGCAAACAGCAAATTGCGTTGCTGTCAGTGCAGTGCAATATCCGGACATGAGCAGCGAGGAGCGATCGTATCCGCTTCGCACATTCGAGCTGTCAAACAGCCTGTCTTCAATTTGTTTATCGTGAAAGGTATGGATGGTGCATGAGTAAGTGAATATGTCCGTAATTGTTTTCCGTCGTCGATAAATCGTTTCTCATCAATGCTCTCTGCCTACCCCGTAAGGGACCTGGCATGAAGATATGTATGTACATATGTATGTATGTATCAGTCGTAATACAAGTGCGATTTCAGGTTTTATTGAAATGCACCACTTTTCAATATAGTAACAATGATTGTTTAATAAAATCGACGTGTTCATTCTCTACTCGTATAACGTTTTTTTTTAATAAGTTTTCTGCTATAGTAATTTATTATTTATTGTAACAGACTAGTCTGAACTGTCTATTGGCAACTTTCATGCCTCACTGTTAGGCCTTTCCATGAAGTGCGTAATCCTAATAAACGGCAGTTGAGAGCTTAGTAATTGATTTTTTTTGATCCGGACTTAGATCTCGGATTTTTGGAGCCGACATAAATTTTTTACGAGAAAATTAAAATTTTTGTGTAGCAACAACAACTTACATCGACAACATTACGTAGGTACTAACCAAATTACGAAAAAGCCTATCCGTAAAAAGTAACCACAAGTATTAATACGTAGTTTAAATTTTAAATACTGTTTGCGGTTTTCGAATTATCTCAATTTGTCTGAACTAAATTTACTTTTACTTTTAACTGATACTTGTCAAACCCTTCAGAACGATGAATTTTATACGTTCTTCGAATAATACTTTTGAATAGAATATAAAATTGTCCTAATTATTCTGGAGCACTTTATATCTATAAATCCCAAGTGGTTATAGACTCTATAATATATAATTTAGTAAATATATATTTTGTAATATATATTATAAATATATTGTTATAAATATATATAAAAAAAAAGCAGTGGTAGCCTAGTGGTTAAGAATTCAGCCTCTCATTCCGGGGGTCCTGGGTTCGAATCCATGG
>DWME01008930.1:0-11311 GCA_018244795.1 Parelbella ahira ahira
ACAGCAGAGCTACCACCGCGTCGAGGTCGGGATCGGGCCCGTTGGGATTCCAGCGCTGAGGCACGCAGCACTCCTCGGGGAACCCTACCGCGGTTGTCAGAATATCTGGAACGAAAATAGACTCGTCGAAGAAATTCAATTGTGGCTATACTAGCAGGTTACACTAAAAGTTGTATAATTACAAGGAATGTGTTTGATTGTTATTCGTCGAATCACATCAAAAATTTCAAAGGTTGACTGGTGGTAAATAGTCCTAGGCGTTAAGTTTGCCCTTTGTTATGCCTGCTTTTGGTGTACAATAAACGGTAAATAAACAAAAAGTTAAAACCGCCAAAAATGACTAACGCAGTGTTAGAATTTCACTGACGATATGCATATGTCACTGTCACCCGTTCGTTACTATTCTTTTGACGAAATATAATACAAGGACGTACTCGTTAGTTGATGTTTAGCCTCGTAAGTAATCCGCATGGTCGTGTGCTGCAAGCCTTTCCACTCGCACCAATTCAGTTCGATTTCCTCACCTTTCAGGTATTCTATTTCCCACATCTAAAATGGAAACGACCGGTCACGTTCTCGAAATTTTAACACAGGTAAACTATTCAGAAACAAACGACGTAACAGAGATGGGATAATTCATCGATCTTTTGAATGTTATCAGAAGAACATTTACAAAAACATTTTCATAATGGCCTGTAGCGTGTGGTAGATCAAAGTAGAATGCTCCTTTAGAAACAATATGTATAGAATAGGGAAGTAGTGCACCTGAAAAGCGTTGAGCATGGCCACGTGGTCGGAGGCGCGGTCGCCGGCCAGCGCGCGCTGGTGGCCCGTGAGCCGCCGCCGCCCGTCCATCAGGAAGATCTCGGGGAACGTGGACGAGTTGGCGGCCATCGTGGTCAGCGCGTCCCCCACGCTCAGCACGAACCCCAGCACCAGCATCTTGCCGAGTCGAGGTTCTACGAAACCAGGAGGTTAATTTTTAATCTTCAAATGCTCAAGGATGTCCCGGGTACTCCACGTAACGAATCGACAGTACGCAACCTATGGGCAGCTTGGCCAGGATGGTGCCGAGCGGCGTGAGCGCGTCTTCGGCGTCCAGGCAGCCCAGCTCCCGCAGCAGCGCTTCCGCCTCGATGACGGCGTCCAATGGCGGAGGCTCCGGCGCCTTCGACAGGAAGTGGCCGATGTTGCCCAGCCGGAGCAGCTTGATACTGCAACGAAACGGGTCATATTAGAGGCGGGCAGGCGACAGACGGCCTCGACCGTAAGGGCGGGCGCAGCGCACGCACCTGAGCGCCAGCTCGTGCAGCGGCGTGCGGAACATCTCGGCCGTCTGGTGCTGGTCGAGCTGCTCGCAGCGCGCGCGCGAGCACAGCGTGAAGCACACGCCGCGCCGCACGCGCCCCGCGCGCCCCATGCGCTGCACGCACATATATATAAAATAAATAAAGATATTAATTATAAACTATTTCGAAATATAATCGACATCTGCATTTTGGTGGGCCATTCTCTCCACATATCTTATTGAACTGCCTCGCTGGTCGAGTGGTTGCAAGCCCGACTGTCGATTGAGAGGTCCTGGATTCAAATTCCGAGTTGGGTACCATTGGAATTTTCTAATTTAGAACTTCTAGTAGTGATTCGGAGTCTGGAACTGTGCCCGGTGTATGGAAATAAGCTCACCACCTATTCCATGGGACTTATATGTAACTGGTGAAAAATGGGAGTGTACTACACTCCTCTCCCTATCCTTCGGGGATTACAGGCGTGATATTACGTATCTTATTGAAAGTTGAATGCGTCTTTAAAAACAATTTATTATGTATTTATATTTGTTTTATATAGTACTGTTTATAGACTTTGAAGCTATAACTACCCATTTTGTAATTCCCAATAAAATCTTGTGATAATATGACTTATTTGTCTAAGTTGATTTTTTGCCATGCACGTGATGTGCTTAGAAGTAAGGCTAACGATGGATGTACCTGTTCGAGGTTGGTCCGGCTGGCCCACACGATGGCGTACGAGGTCATATTGTTGTGCGCTGTGAACAGCTTGATCTTGGCTTTGCAGGAGTCGATCACATACACCACGTCGTTGATGGTGATGGACGTCTCCGCGATGTTGGTGGACAGGATAACCTGCACCGACAAGCTCAGCGCTTGATTTCAGAATTACGGGCCGAGCCGTTCTTTTGGATGATTTTTGATAATCGTGACGTGATCGACATTTTGCTACTACATCAACAATATATTAAAGCTTTCATAAAAGAATACTTATGTTAACTTAATGTTCTCGGCAGTAGTTTATCAGCTTTGATATTTTAAAGTCGCAAGCCCTCCTAGGCTCCAAGTAAATCATTAATGTAAGTATGTCAAGCCTAGCAGTACCTTAGTGATCCCCTCGGGTGGAGTGACGAACACCTTCTTCTGATCCTCCCGCGGGATCTGGCTGTGCAGTGGCAACACCACGTACTTGGACGCGTCGCCGAAGGTGTCGCTCTGAAGGAGATACTTCATGAGCGCAAAGATCACGTTCCAGCCCGGCAGGAAGATTAGCACCGCTCCGCCGCCCTCCAGCTCTCTGATGTAGCGCAGGATCGCTTCTATCAGCTCGAAGCTAATCTGAAATTGTACATTTTCATTTGCAGTGACAGATAGTTTCTGTCAGCACACCGCCGCAATACGCTCTTGTGAGTAATCCTTTAGCTATTGTCTTTTATATTGCCTGTCTGCCGCCTGTAAGTCAAACTTCTGAACAAGCCGTCCTGGCTTCAAACCCTCGGTCGGGCAAAGTATTACTGGATTTACTTAACCTGAAATTCGCAGTAGCAGACGGAATCTGAATTTCTGCCCGGTGTATGGCAGTACGCTCACCCCCTCTGACATATAATATAACCAGTGAAAAGTGGTACTACAACTTACTCCTCTGCTTACCCCTTCGGAGGAATAGAGGCATAATGTTATATATTTTATACTATGTGCAAAGACTTCTACTTTGTTATTAAATAACTTGTGTTTACTACAGAAAAAAACGAGTGAACCTTACTGTAGCCGCATATGATGTGTAACATCTGACATCTCACCTCAATAAGTTACCCCAACGTAATTTATTTTGGAAAATCCAAAATTGATTTAGATACAGTGAAATATGATAACAACATTTTGAACGACCGACGTTTTGGCGCGCTTGACATGACTTTAAAGTCTATAACGACAATCAAGTAATGAATAGCCACAGAAGTGTTATGGTCTGTAATTTAATAATATTTTAAGTTCTACTTCAATTATATAAAACAACAGAACAATATACCGATTTATTAAGACTATCCTGCCCTTGTGTAAAAATAAAAGTAGTAATGCACCCAACAAAATATTTTTTCTTGTACTAAAAAGTTGAGACAAAAACGGTAACTAAAAACTGAATTCCATCGCAAACAATCAACAACTATCACATGTCGGCATTGTTATTGTAGATTTTGACGTCACAATTTGTTACGACTTTTAATAATTATTTTCTTGTTTCAAACGAAGTTATATTAAAAATATTAATTATGTACGTAATTCTAAAGCAATAAACTTTATACAAAAACAACACCGTATATAAATTATTAACATTAAAACAACATTAATTGACATATGACCAGCAGCTGATGCATTTCGTTCTCTATTTCCCTTCCTCGTCACACACGCACACACTGTAGCAACTTCTCGGTAAATGGGCCAGTGCCCCCTGGCGGCCAACTCAACCCAGCCCCCGGACCTCCGGTTACACACTTCCATCCCTTTTCAAGAAATGACTTACACAGTTTGCAGGAAAACGATAGGAAAGACGTTACACAAAAATATTTCAGGATATTTTTTAAGACGATACGATATTGCTTGAATTTCAATATCTCGGCTTGACATGGAATTAAAACTTGTTAACTAACTTATTTATTACTTCTTTCATTATTACATACGACTTACTTCTTTTTCTGATAACTTTGCCAAGATTTGCGCCGTTCGCGGCGAATACTTGCTGTCGAGTTTCGCGTCCTTGTTCAGATTTCCCTCCTGCTCGTCGGTCTCGGCAGCTAAAAGCAGAACGCGGTTAAAGGGTAGCACTGAAAACAAACTGGTTACAACAAAACAATACAAATGACAGTGCACCATCCTCCTAGTACACAGACTCAGGCGATGTTGTAAATTTTCATTTTAACTTAACATACACGTTCATCTCTTAAACTTAGGTTAGCGACGCGTTCGTCAGACAATACGAGCTGAGTGTGACTGAACACGGGACTAATTTCTTATTTGTAACAAAAGATTTTCTTAAAAATTCTATGTCATCTTTTATCTCCACGGGTCTAACTAGAAGTGTATGTGTGGAATTTGTTGGGAATTATATAGTCCGACGCACCGTCCTCGTCGTCGTCGTCCTCTTCGCCGCACTCGTTGGCCTTCTTGCCGGACGCCTTGCGCTTGCGCGTCTCCGGTGGCGGCGTGAAATTCGTCAATTCTATACAGTCTTCCAGGAAGTACTGATCCACGGGGAACGAACGTCCAGGGACCTGAGAAGACATCACGGCTTACAGAGATAAACGGCATTTATAAGGAAACGTAAATAAAAAGCCCAACATTTATATTCCAATGAAAAACAAACAATCTGTAAGAATCAGATTACTACTAAGGTGTACGACGTTGGTCACTATTACTTTATTACGGGCACTGGCGTTTCTTGTAATATCATAACAATCCAGAGTAAGAATGTTCTTCTTCATAGACCTTTTGCTAAGATCTCGCGCCAGTATTCCAGAAATTACCGCGCACTGGATAGAAACAAAGCGGAAAATAATTATACGAGAGGGTTAAGTCGCGATACTCGCCTCGATGACGGGGCAGTCGCCGAAGTACTTAGTGAAGAGCGAGGTGTCGACGGTGGCCGACATGAGCACGAGGCGCAGCTCGGGGTACGTGTGCACGATGTCCTTCAGCAGGATGAGCGCGAAGTCCGTGTCGGCGTCGCGCTCGTGCACCTGCCGCACGCGCGCCACATCGTAACATACAGCGGCTGTGCTGGGAACTTACATGTCGGTAGATTTTAGAAGACACACTAAACGATCTATCCAGTTCAGTCGTTACCGGTGTTCGAATCTCGTCCGGTAGCGGCCCGACCGAAGACCACATTTCGAGCAGAGAGCGGACGCTTACTAGGTGAGCGCGCTACTTCAAGGTCCACATCGTTGCCTTCCGTCGGCAGGTCCTACGCGCAAGTGCTGACGCACCGCACAATTAAAACTACATAAAACTACACGTTTCAGTTGCAGAGCAGCAATAGTCCCACGGGCGTACCTCGTCGACCAGCACGTGGCTGACGCCGCGCAGCCCACCCTCGAACTTGCGCAGCAGCACGCCCACGGTGCAGAACATGATGGCGCCGTACGGCCGCGGCAACACCGACTCGAAGCGCACCGAGTACCTGTGCACACCGCGTTCACTGTGCTGCGGCCCCGGGAAAGGGGTTCGCTTCTGATCTACGCCGCTACATAAATCTAGAGATTCCGGCTGGACGATAAATTTTTTGACAAACTTTGTAGTACAATATTTGTAACGAGTCGCCGGCTCGAGTCATTTAAAATTTATAAATAGGAACCGGCGATCGTACGAATGATTAAGCTACATACGATGCGGACGAACGTTATCGTAATCATGAAATGAGATCGCAAAAGCTAGCATTTTATACTCGTTCACTATACACATGCGGCGCGTAATGTATCGTAAAGGAGGGGCGCGGGAAGCGTGAGGGAGGTGCGGACCCGACGCTGTCGCCCAGCTGCTCGGCGCGCTCGGCCGCCACGCGCTCGGCCACGCTGACGGCGGACAGGCGGCGCGGCTGCGTGACGCACACGGCGGCGCGCGCGCCCAGCCCCGCGCGCACGTAGTCGTCCACGATGAACTGGCACACCTGCGGCACGCGCCCCTTTTACGTCTGCCTCGAGCCCTCTTAGCCGTTTGAGTACTGAATATTTTTCAAATATGTGCCTAAAGTGCTGCAGGTATTTTGAGTATATTAAAAGTAAAAAAGTCGAATCGATCATCGATATATAATTGATAATGCAAAAACTGGGAAGCGTTAGATATACTATAAACAACTTTAGTTGCAATAATACGACCGGGTCCAAATATGTACCCGAACTCGAGACCGTAAGTTTAACTGTAGTCGCGGGAGCGTCAGTTCGCAATTTTAGTGCTATACAGCGAAGCGCTATCGCGCCACGTACCACTCAAATGGTTAAACATTCGGACCTTTTGGGTTCTTCGGTCTTCATGAAAGTAGTGATTGAATTCGCTGGCCCAACACTGGTTGGATGGTAGGATTTACGTGCTATTTCATTTAACACTTTCTGTGCCATGTGCCATACGACCCCCATTGCAAATATGCAATTACAAATTGCAAACAACTTCACATCATGTATACAACGTTTACCGTAGCGTGGAGCTTATAAGTTCCACGCGGCGTGAGAGTAACTTTTTTGACTGTCTTATGTCTTCCTTATCTAGAAAGATAAGGAGTGCGTCGCAATATAATTTTATTAAACAGTGAAGAAGAAGATCAATCGAATCTTATCAACAATTACACAAATGCTTCTTCCATGGACTGATATCATCTTACTGGCAACCAACCACGGCTTACGCCTTTCGTAGGTGCACGCACATGGTTTTAATATATGAAATTGAAATTATATAGATGTAGGAGATATTTATTCCTAGCTACTGGATGATAGAGTCCTCGAAATTATAGTGGAAGAAACCAATCCATATGCGGAAAAGATGGTGCTTAAGAAAACCTCGTCGCGGTTTTAGACAAATAGAAACCGACAGATAAAACCGAAATGAGACTAATTAAATTATTGCTTTGATGTGTAATTGTATATTAAAATTTATATCTATTCCCTGCTCATTATAACTTTGTAAAAAATATAAGGCATACATCTTAAACGATTTTTTTCAATCTTTAAAGCGCGGGTCGGATACGAATATGGCCTGAATGGAAAATATTCAAAAAATGCCGTGGCACGTTACGTGTTAAAATGTTTCCAAAGTGTTGACAGTATGTGTGCCTGCGGTCGATGTTGACGTCGAGTCGACTTCGATGATCGAGTGTAGCCTAGGTTTTCCTAAGACTTCCCCGTTAGCTACATGTAGTGGTTAATGACTGAAGAGTAGCAGTTCCGATGTCTTAAAATATAATGATGAAGCTAATAAGAGAGCGGTCGCGGTGACGAGCCGCCTGTACCTGCGTGGTCTTGCCGCAGCCGGTATTTCCCCGGATGATGACGACGGGATTGTCGTTTATAGTCTCCATGATGTGGTCGCGCGACGCGTATACTGGCAGGCTCTCCCTTTCACGCAAGCACTCCTATAAAGATATAAATGCACCGTTTAGGTTTTGTTTTATCACAAAAATTATTTTATAGATTAAGTATTGATGTTGATAATGATAAGGAGCGTCTTTTTCTGTTCAGTGGAGCCCAAAATAGTCTGCGGAAGGAGAATGTAAGTCGTGGCCACAACAACAAGTACAAGATACGTGGCAAGTGACGATTTGCCTAACTTATGAAGGATACGACTGAACGTATCCTTCACTGCCTCGTTGGTCGAGCGGCTGCAAGCGCGACTGCCGGTCGGGAGGCCCTGGGTTCAAATCCCGGGTCGGGTACTATTGGATTTTTCTAATTTAGACTTCCTAATAATGACTCTGAGTCTGAATCTGTGCCCGGTGTATGGCAATAGGCTCACCACCTATTCCATGGGACTTAGACGTAACTGGTGAAACGTGGCAGTGTAATACACTCCTCTGTCTACCCCTTCGGGAATTATAGGCGTGATGTTACGTTTGTGACTGAACATTGAAACTGATAGGAGGCTCGTGTCTGATCACTCACCACCTGCCAAAGTGGACGACACAGTCATGACAATTACGACGATCCCTGGTTGTCTACAGAACTAATCCAACATCTTTCTCGTAACTATTTATCTTTCTCGTAAGTATCGTATCTCGTAACTATCCGACCACTTTCAAGGCATAAAGAAGGAAAGATTGGGTTACAAATACCATATCGGTGCGTATTTCGATTCAAACCTCCCGTGAGGGTGATCAACAGAGTTTGTTTATCTATTGTTTAAGTTTATTTCTAAGTTCTTTCGCCCGCTCACACGCCGCGGTCGGGGCCTCTGCTAATTTGCATATCTAAGTACAGCAGGTATAGAATAATGAAATAACCTTCCTAGTTCTGTACGAAAACTGCGAATGAAATGTCCAAATTACAATTATCCGAACCTTATACAATTCATTGTTCTCGCAAAGATCCTTGTGGCACTTCTCCAAGTCGCTACTGATGCTTTCGAGGCTCGCTGTCGCTAGAGGCCCCTCGTCTACAAATATACGAAGTTTTATATATCCTGTCACTCTATTTATATTCAGGTCAATAGAATTTATGTTTAGGATAGTTATAGTATGACTCTCTACATTCAATAACTTTATTGAATTACAGAAAAATGTTTGGAAACATAAAAATGACAATATCCTTATATATGAAATTAGTGTTTTATATGTACGGAACGAAACGGAAATAATATATTTAATCAATCGAAATCTGTACTATTACTATCTATGTAGGTACATTCGCCATTTCATAGATAGTTCATTGATTCGTTTGCTGAAAAAATAAACCCTAGATATTTGAGGTGAAAGTGACCAGTTCATCAAAACGCTAAATTCATATGTAAGGACCTAATATTATCAGCGTAGTATTTGAAATTGTTAAATCTCCGTCTTCGTCTGACTCTAAAGTAGTTAAAAATAATTTGTATTAATACATTAATTGTCTTGGGGAAAATGTTCGATGATGACAAATAGTCGAATTTAGATAAATTTGGATGTACGTAAAAGGAATGGAGTAGAATATATTTTTCTATGAACCTATGTTACAGCCGGTCCACGGGTTCCAGTTAGGCTGCGGGGGCGACCACGGGACCACGCCGGACGGCGACTGCTTGGCCTCTCTCATTTGCCGAGCTATGTCCACTTGGAGCAGTGTCACGGCTGGATGTTCCTCTCCCTCCTTACTATTAGTCTCCGGAATCTCCACGGGATTGATATCCAGTTCTAAAACAATACTTATAAAATTGTTACTCACGTTTCAATATTTTCGAAACGACATAAACTGGACAAAAACTAAAGTTTTCAACCAGTGCCTCTTACTGATATTAACGTACGGAGCTGAAACGTGGACACTCACGATGTGCTTGCTCCACCAGTTCGAAGTCACTCAGCGAACTATGGAGCGAGCTATGCTCGGAGTCTCTCTGTACGATACTATCAGAAATGATACTATCCGGCAGAGAACCAACGTCACCGACATAGCTCAAAGAATTAGCTCGCTGAAGTGGCAATGGGCTGGGCATATCTGTCGAAGAACCAACAACCGGTGGAGTAGGCGTATTCTGGAGTGAAGACAGCGGCGCGGAAAACGTAGTGTAGGAAGGCCTCCGGCCCGGTGGAATCACAATCTGCGAAAGGCTGCAGACAGATGCTGTTCGCGACAAGTGGAGGACAGGGCGCGATGGAACTCATTGGGTAGGCCTATGTCCAGTAGTGGACTGAGATAGACTGAAGATGATGATGAGTAGGTGCCAGGGAGTCATATTTTACAGTTATATGTGTAATTTGCGGAATCTCGGAAGGGGCTCCAATGATTTTCACGAATTTTAATATGTAGGGGGTTCCGGGGGCGATAAATAAATCTAGCTAGGTTTTGTTTATCCGTGTTTTCAGGCAATGGAAAACTGCTGCAATATTATTAGAATACGAAGGTAAATTTCGCCACCATCTACAAGATTATAATAGCTCAAATCGGGCGGTCCTGTAACCAGTAGACCCCGGTTTGAGTCCAAATGTCTCTAGTCTATTAATTTTTTCCCTTTTTTATAAGTTCCTTCTATTGTGAGAAGAACTTATTAGGAGCCCTTTAACAACGCATCTAATTCGTATCTAAACAAAAATAAAAAAAAAATTAAGCGTGGTCATCCAGGTACCTACTAATGACTTAATACGCAATACGGACAAGCGTGTACAGACACACACACATACAATAAGAAATTATTTCAAACAACTTGTACCTTTCAATGTTTCTTCTAATTGTTTTTCAAGTTCAGGACTTATTGCTACGCGATATGGCTGCATAACAGCTTCAGCGGACCTGAAATTTGATTTGGAATATCGTGCATTTGTCTTTAATTTCTAGCTCACAGTGAGAGACCTATACACATATATGTATATTGTACATTCTCGAAACATTTCCATTTAATCAAAGTATTTACAGCAACTTCACTTGGGTTGCATACCTTTTAATGAATAGAAATTTGGATGATGACGGGTTTTTTTGAAAGTGTCTTTAAAATCGGTTTAGATGTTTCCAAGTTCTGTCCAAAGTCTTTCTTCATGTTAGGTTAGCTTTACTTTATGAACAAATACTCTCAAATTCCTCCGATTAACCCGCAATTTTTTAGAACATTTACTGGGTTAGGTAAAGGCCACGCCCCGAGCCGTATATTATTGCACTCAGTCGCAACACAATTCACTCAGCTAAAGGCTAGAGAAAAACGAAGACTAAATGCAATAACGAAGAAGCGAGACGATCACATCTAGTGTTTCTGATTTTTTATTCACTTTATTTAGTAACTTCAATGTATTTTATTCAGAGTAACTCGCATTTTGGATCACAGTGTAGAGAAACGTGTCAGCGCGGTGAAGCTGCGACTGCTCCAGATTTCAAAAGGCTATTATTTATACCAACCTGTCCTTTTTAAGAGTTCCACTATAAGGTTCGATGACGCCGAGATGATAGAGCTGTCTAACGAGAGATAGTGCGCAAGACTTGCTGGCGGTTTGCTTGTTGGAGGCTGTCTCCCGGCCCGTGATGAAGCGGCCCAGCTGCCGCACGAATATAGACATCTCGCAGGAGAAGCTCCTGCGCATACCGTTGGGTATCAAGTAATGTTCATGCTTAGTCTTTTATTTGTTATGACTCAACAATACGTACAAATATACTAAAATTAAGGTGAAGAAAACGCAGTACACGTCGAGATGACGTTGTAGCCTACACTCGAGATATAAATTAATAAAGAATGGAATAAACTATATTCGAAAACATAATGAACTTTTTGCTGTAATTGTGTTTATTTATTTAAGGTTCACCAACACAGAATACACGTCAACTTTATATACCTATATATTGCAAGTAAATATAGAATTCGTGTTTCTG
>DWME01008931.1:0-11310 GCA_018244795.1 Parelbella ahira ahira
GATAGTATCGATAGTATTGCATTTGTCCGATAGTATTGTATCTTTTTGAACTATCGATAGTATCGATACTATCGATAGTATAGGCTTTTTAGATTAAAAATATCGATAGCAGAACTATCGGTAGTTTGGCAACACTAAATACAACCTTTACAAAACTCAGTCATGTAAAACAAGTAGTTTTAGTTGCAAGCATACAGTTGTGAGAGATCCTCGGCAAGCAATGAGATAAAAAGTTGCTGCTTACATTAAATATCATCGATAACACTGTCAGCAGACAGTTGAATGATGATGATACATTTGTTTACAATAGTTTCTTGCAATGCAGTGTGGCAGAGCAGACACTAAAGGATTAATAATAAATAAAAACCGATAAAATTAATTTAATACTATAATTTATTAATCTACTACATCCATTTGTTCTATTTCCCGGGCCGTTTGCTCCGGTCCAGTTTTTTCCTCCCGCTTGTTGCTGTCCAGCAACGATTCCGAAGCGGTCCGACTCGGGAGAGGAGCTTTTATCAATCCGTTCTCGTCCGCTAGTGGTAAAATGTCGCATATCAGCGGTGACTCGACGCCTAGGATGTAATAGCACGTCCTGGGCTCCAGCAGGTACAGCGACACTTGGGCGGGGCTGGACGAGTTCTCCAAGCACTTCAGTTTTACCTCAGTCTGCCTAGGCTTGCCACTCTTGTCGCAAATCTCCCCGTTCGAGTAAAAGTGGGAAACTGATGTGCGTTGCTCTGGAAAATATTAAATGATTGAACCCCCAGGAATTATTTAATACTATTTTAAAATGTAAATGATACATGGTATTTTAGCCTATAGTTCATGGTCTTTTGGTATCTCTTACTACGTAATCAAGTTATTAATTCTGCGAACGTGCGCCGATAGTTTCAAATCAAGTTTATTAGTTTATAATTAAAAAAAAAACCAACAACTGTAAAACAACATTGCATGTAGGAATTCACTCATTTTATGCTCTAACAATGCCATATCCCATCGTATATGTCATATACGAAATAAAACTGCGTTTAGAGAGTAGGTAGTCGGATATTCAACCGTTTAAAATCATTTTAAACGGTTTTTTATGGTAGACAATAGAAAAACGGAGACAGACCTAGCGGCTTGGGTGCCTTGGCGGGGTTCTCCTGGATCCACTGCAGGTGTGCGCGCTCGTTGAAGGTGCCCAGCAGTAGCGCTGTACGCACGCCGCCACGCCCCACGTGGTACTGCTGTACGTGCCGCCCGTAGCAAAACTCGTACTTCCACCAGCCAGTACCCTGGGCAAGACATTGGCTTCCTCATAATACTAATGTTAGTTGTGTTTATTTCGATTCCTATGCAATAACATAGGTGATCGATTCCAAAAATGTTCCATTTAAGGTTGGTTTTAAAATGATTGATGATGTAGAAATCAATGTTTTGGCCGACTCTTGTACAAACGCCGACGTACAATCGTTAGCGCGATTCAGGATACTAACAGCGACATCTAGTATAAAATATAAAACTAATACAAATAGTATAGTTCATAATTTCTTTATTAAGCAGCTCCATCTAGTATTACATGATGTAAGGTAAGAGAAAAGGTAATCTAGAATTATGATATCACGGATTGTTAATAATGATGTCTCGTAAAATTTAAATAAAAAATTACAATATTTTCTGACCTGCTTTTATAGCGACTTTAATTGTACGGGTTTAAAGAAGTACTTACAATTTAAAACATTTTGAAGATTAATTATATACGTTTTAGATAATTCCCTTTTTTCTCATCAATTCATCTGTCACTTTTATCTGTTATATTTTATTACCTGTTATTGCAAAAATGGAACGCAATAATAATAATAGTTCAGATTTTCGCTTCTCCCATGGCGGTACTGCGTGTATTTTTCAGTGTTGCCAATGTAATGAATTTATCGCTAGAAATGACGAATTTTGCTTTAACTTAGCGACAAAATTGTGAAGCCAAGAATTTTTTGCGGCCTTTCAGCAACTTTGGGCATAAAATTTAAATGATTTTATACAAATGAATACGTGTTTTGTAAACTAAATCCTTTAATATATAAACCTTGAAATATTACCCACATAAACAGAAATTCAGGAAATGGTAGTGCCAGTGCACCCTATTTTTAAATAATGAAAAAATAAATAGGTAGGTAATTATTGTCAAATTCAAGTGTCAAACTAAAGTTCGCTAACCAACTGACTTGCTGAATTCGTAATAGAGCAAAATGGATTACCAATATTAAAGAAGGAATATAAATTTGCATACACATAACAGGCCAAATGCAAATTTAAATTGTTTACAAAATGAAAAAAAACTTTTGACATATGTGCTTGTAAATGTGCACAAAATGTCATTCCTAGACTTCGAAGTTATGATTGTATATTAATGGATTTTAAACGGATGTTTTGCAATCCGTAACATTTTAAATCCGAAGTCATTTTGGTGAAAAGATTGCATTCGGTTCATGTTAATAAAAGGGTAAAAGCAATGTAAGCCTTCAAGTCAAATTTAATGTATTAAATGATTGTATGATGGACTTATTTCAAATGAAAATTCAATAAAACGTGAGTCACAAAATTATTTTCGACCCATTCACAAATGCAACTCATAAATTGTTATGGTTAGCTCAGAAGGTACATAGTTTCCGAGGCAGTTACAAGTGGTGTAACAATTCAAAATACACTATATTTTTTATAGAACAGGTCCAATGTTTGTTGCATATCATTTCAATGAAACATCCAATAAAAACAATGAACGTAATTTCTCTTTAATTGCAACATAGTAGTCCTTTTGTTCGGACATTTATTGCATTGAAACATCATTGTCAGGAAGTTGAAAATAAAGGTATTTGTAAGCTCATGAAAGCCAATCATGAGTAATCACTATTATTAACAGTATCATTAAAATATTTGTTTTACATTCATCATTGGACCCTCTAATTTTTTCAAATGGTGACACTGTCAACCATAAACCATTAAATCAAACCTGCTGAAACTAGTTTTTTAAAATGTACACAAATTGTTGGAACTTCGAAAAACAGTATACAGACTATGAATCAAGAAGCATGTTTAAAAATGAGTTCATTTTTAAATTAATTTTCATTTATTATTTATTTAACAATAATTATTGTTGCGGATGTTTTAAAATTAAAAATTGTCTGTTTTACACTTTGACGCTTAACCTAACTGTAGTCTATAGCTAAAATTATGAAATTCGTAATTGTGAAATTTGTGAACGACGAATCCCCCTGAAAGGAAAATACTTTACAGAAGCTCAATTTAATCAAAGCCTGTACTGTGAGAATTCCTTTAATCATTAATAGAATCCTAACTTCGGCTCCAGAGGATTATACATTGATCAATTCCAACGATCACTATGCATTTACGCATAGACAATCGTATAAAAAAATTTCTATTTAAGGTTGGTTATAGATGACTCGAACGGGGTCCTCCCCGCTACTTATACAAACTCCAAAGAACAATCGTTAGCGTGATTCAGGAACGTAACAGCGCCATCTAACTCTTATTTCAAAAATTTATTCTTGATAGAATATCATACTATAACCAGTAGCGCCATCTAGTTTCATCTCTACTCAATATTCACGCTGACATTTCCTCTAGAATTCGATTGTATAAATATAGGTACCTATTACAATACTCAACATTTAAAATAAACGTTAATATCTTCAAACATGATCCTGATAGCCAAAACCATATATATACATATAAAAAATGCTTTCTTGTCTATAAGTAACTTTGTATTTGAGTTTTAAATATTTAAAGTAATTATGATTTACGAATAATTCAATATAACTATAGACTTAGGTAGTTAGGTATAGTGGCTAAGGATCTACTAAACAAATACAGACTTGTACAATTGAGGTTAGATTAGTGAGACAACAGCATGCATTAGCCATACATATAGAAAGACAATTATTATCTACTTGACATCTACTATAATGAAACACATATCTTACCCCGTGCAAGCAATTTTCGCCGTTAAGGAACGCACGTACAGGCGAATCGTCCAAGATGACAGGCGTTTGCTTGGGAACTACCCCCGAAGCGGCTTCGGAGGTCAACTCGCTCACATCGGACAGAGGATGCAATTCAAAATTGAGACCTCCATCCTGAAAATATTTACAGAATTGTTTTGAACAATACTGTCGCAATTCGATTTTAGGATTTACTGTACTTATATCTTGTGTACATTAAATAGTTAGGCTAATTTGAAAATTCAGAAAAAGATATACAGATTGCAGTTTGGATAATGGGACTTACACTTTGATAATAGACACTTAGCCTGTAAAAGTTTATGATAAAGGCTGTCAAGTTGGTATATAAACCGCCTTAGAAATATCTAGAGCAAACTAAACCATAGTCAATTCTGAACAAATTCCATTACAGTTCAGTTCTAACTTTAGTTATAAATAAAATTATATCAAGATTAACTTCACTCAGCCATCTTTTAAGACTTCATCACATAATTGAAGTAAATGTTATATGTAAGGATTATCAGATATGAGATTATTAAATATTATATTGTATATATGTATAAAAATCTTAACATTCATTGTAACCCATATCTCATTTCATGTCATAATAAACAGGTTCAATCCATTTCATACAATACACATCTCGTTCATAAATCTAAAAGTTGAATCGCTAATAAGATAGGTGTAACACAAATATCACAAAATAATAATTACCTCATCGATTTTCTCAAATTTCAATACAGCAAGGATATCTGTGGGTTCCTGTTCCTGAATACATGCCAAAATGAGTGTTAATCAAGCAACTAGCCATATATCAAATTTGCAGCATATTTTTTTACAACAAAAACAAAATATACAAGCTATGAACTATGTAGCAACACTATAAAAAAATAATACTTTCAATAAAAGTATGTTGTGTGTCAAATCAAACAAAATCTAAAGGTTGAATGACAGGTGAACACAAGTTGTGACATGAGTGGATGAAGGGGCTTTTTAAGGGCTTTTGAATTTTTTATTTAAAATATAAATGAAAATGTATCTTCTATAATATACTATGGTTAATCAATTGCAGTTTGTTGACAGGACAATAATTGTAAACATACATGCTACAGACAACATAGTGAGATATCAAGCAAGACAATGTTGCCCTATTTATAGAAGTAACAAAATAAGATTCCAACATTATGACACATTCCAGATGTCTTCTATTTTCAAAGCTGCATGAAATACATCTAAAAATTAGGATACCTAATAACATACAAAAGTATTCAATTTAAAAGGAGTAAAGAGCCCATTTCTGTACATCCAAAAATTAGTGACATAACCCCTTTATCAACTCATATCTTTAATAATGTTTACATATTATTTTAATGTTGATTCATTACAATAGGAAAGACAATTTGAGAAACATCTAGATATCAATATGATGTGTTTACATGATTTGTACTTAATCAACTAAAGCAATTTTATGCCCTATGATTGTAGGCATATAGTAGAAATAGAAAATTTATATTGGCCTATATACCTCATTCCTTGCACTACAGCTGCACTAATAAGTATGAGAATAATCATATAATTGTAAATAATAAAATCACTATAGCACTACTCAAAAATAGTGTGTAAATAAATAACATCAATAAGGTTGTATATTTGCAAACTCACCGACAGTTTGATGGAATGAAACTGCTTCCTGACACTATCCACTAATTGTTGCAAGAGACTCCTTGGCTTGGCTGGAGCCCCATCAACTGGTATACAATTGATGACATTCTCACTGACATCCTTCGGCTTGAACCTCGGATGTTCACAGAGGAATGGTGACAAAATTATAACCTCATACTCGCAGGTGGCAGTTTCCTTAAAAGAGTACACTTCATGCTTGCCATGGATATCACACACATAGCGGACTCTGGTGAGACGAGGCTTTCCACTCAAATCACATATTGTTCCTGAAATATTTAAAACAATTTCACTGTAAAAACATAAATGGGCAAATTTAAATATTTTGTGTGTAATTCCTGAAAGAGTAATATTGATTATGAAATGTGTAAAGATCTAAGTGAAATTCAACATTTCATATAACATCACAACATTATTTCCACAAAAATGTAGGCAGATAATTTTATTAAGCACTTTCATTCAATAAGTTATGTGATATGTTCCATGTGGAATAGGGTGTGTACGAATGAACCTATTGCTGTATACCCAGCACAACTCTAAAAGATTTCAAGTTAGAACAACCCAAATATACTTCAAGTATCTTGCTGCAGCCCAGGGATCAAACCCAGGAACCCTTCATCAGCAGTTGCAATCACATCCCCTAGACCTAGACCATTAACAAAGTTATGCTTAACAAGTAAAAAGTATTGTGCGGATTTAATTCATAATCATATTTATCTAGAAATTTACCATTGAAGAATTACTAATACTATAGGGACAATATACAATAAAAGTTACACTTCAAGAAAATGAAATATGAAACATATTCCAAGTTATGTATGGAACAATGAATGCCTTTTTCCTTACAAGTGTACACACCTTCATCCATTAAGATTTCCACGTACGGCACACTGACACCTTCCATCTTGATTTTCTTCAACGGCTCCTTCATTTCCTCCGCTGCCTTCATGTCTGCCTCAAGTTTCGCCAGTTTATCCAACTTCCAGAGCCCCAAGTAGAACTCTTGTAAAGTAACTTTTTTATCTACAATTTTTTTTAGTAAAATAAATAAGAAGGCGGCTGGTAGTGGCTTGATGAGATCTGTGGAGGAATGAGTGTTGTGGCACACCTTGGGAAAGGAGTATGTCCAGAAGTGGAACTAAAAAGGCTGATGTGATGACAATAATGAAAATAAATTTAATCTTATGTAACAGAGATGACATGTTCAATTGATAATGAAGACTTAGTTATCCAAATTATAAAAAAAATTATGTTAAATGAGTCTTCAACTATTAATACTACATTAACAATCCACTTTGTGACAACAATTTCAATACATTGCATGTACCAGTCATTGAGAAAATGTTTAATTACATGGATATTGAAAAAAAATTAAACTTACCATCCCTGTCTTCATGATACTGTCTGATATATCGCCCATGACACACCTCATAGCTCCAATAACTCTCCAGTCTATATGAACATATCTTCTGAGTGAAAAGAGGCTGCAGCAGACGAATTGGTGATAATCCATCATATTCTACTGTGTCTGTGGACTCTTTAGAATACAGTTCTGGCAGATGACACTCATACTTCTCTTTATGGTGTGTTGACACTAACATTGTCTCCTTCAACTGGAAATTATGAAAAATATCATCAACACTGAGGCTAACAATGTTAAAGATGCTGCTGATATTATATTGAGGCTATAATTATGTTAAGAACTAATAATTTGTTTAAATTCGTATTATTATTGTAACTTTATTACCGTAGATTTATTACTCTCTCCTTCTGACAAACCTTCTGTTGATTCTTTACCAGGCCAATTAATGGAAAATAATATACTGTCGTCAAATCCCCGGAAATCATGTTCTATAACGTTTGCGGTCGGTATTGAACACTGTACGATACCCACTATACCAATAAATAACCATATCATCTTCATCATAAATTATTAACTAAAGGACTAACTTAGCACATAGTATTAAGTTAGTTAAAAATTTATTTTCCTTTAAGAACTAAAAAACCAAAAATATGTATATAGGTTTACAATTGACGATATCGACTCGAATAATTATTGATATTAGAGTCTAAGATATTCAGATAGTTAATGCGTGTAGTAGAAACTGAGCTGGTGACCTATCATTTGTGAGATTTGACGTTTATATTTTGAGGTAAGTTTGGAAATTGGATTTTTCAAGATATTTACAAAACTAATAAATTATAACCTGTGATAGGTATAATTATTATACTTAAATTGTAATGGAAGACTGTTATGGATGTAATCTATTTATGATTATTTGAGTTGATTTTATTTATTAGAGAAAATCTTAAATGTTGGCACATGTGGGTTTCAATGAATCCGTCCGATGACATTCTGGAAATGTCAGGTATGTTTTTGTCAAAATGGCGTTTAGCTTTTCAGCGTTCTCTTACATTATAGCTCTAATAATAGATGCTTTCCTCATATTTTTCTCAATTTTCCATGTTATAGCGATCGATGAATTAAAAACTGATTACAAAAATCCCATAGATCAGTGTGATACTCTAAATCCAGTGCGTGATCTGCTATATAAAATATACTGTGCTGACTTGCAGTAAATACCTGTGTAACCTTATCTTTTTGTTACAGTTGGTGTTACCTGAATATTTGTTACATTTCTTCATAAATATATTGTTCCTGCTAGCAGGAGAATGGACCACGTTGTTAATAAATCTACCCCTAATCATATATCATATACACAGGTAAGAAGGTTATGTTGTCGCTACTTGCCAGTCTGACCTAATACGTGATCTGTTAGTGAAATTTCTGCTTTCAACTCTGATTCATTGTTTTCATGCTCATTTGTACTCATGTGTGTTTGATATTAATCATCTTATAACTAGAGTTTGCATAGTTGTTTCAAGTAATCATAACCTTCAATTGTTAACCGTCAATAGTTTTTATCCAAAGTCATTGTTCGTCATTTCTTATTACAATGGTACTGTCTACTACAACAAGCTGTTCCCATGCCCATGCAGTAAGCTAAATTCATTTAATATTTTAAAATTTGTATTGTTGGTTAGATATCAATATAACATGCTTATTTGATGCCTTAACATAGTGATGCCTCAACATAGTGTGGATCCAAGTAAACTTCACACAATAGAGGATGAACATGTTAATAAACCTTGAAATAAAACTATTCAGTAAATTAACACAGACACTGACTTAGTAGCAGCATGTTTAGACACACCCATTTCATATACTCAGCATGTTAAATTCTAAATTCTACTGTGCAAGACTATTTCTTAACTTAACATAACTCATAAACATGCAGATTTATACTCCTTTATGAAGTACTTTATGAATAATGAAAAATAGTGTACAGTCTCACAATAACAGTTAGAAATAACAATTTACTATACATGCAGTAGTATGAAGTGTTAATGTATTTAGAACATAATTAATTATTGTATCGCCATTACTGCTGTTGATTTTCCAGATAAGACTACTTTGAACAAGACTATTGATGCATAAACAAAGATAGTAAGTCAAAGAAGGTTTATGTTAAAAGGCACAAGATAACAGACAGTTTATTTGCTCTGAACTAAAGGCTACTTCATATTTATCTCCAGTTTAATAAGGAAAATGAGAAATGTATTATTTCTAAGGGTGTCTGTTATAAAAATTCAAAGTCCATGTTGAGACCACCACAGCTATTTTGTAATTTCTCTCACAATAGTTAAATCAGCAGATAAATGTATTTCTCAAAATCCAGTAGTCACAATGACCTTTATAAATACATTGTAGCTAATGTCTATAGCAATATACTGATTTCCAGGATCTAAAAACCACTGAGACTATTAATAAAGATTTTTTTTAACATTTATATTAGGGATAATTTGGTAATAACATGTATTTAAAATCCTTTATTACAGATTGTGTAGTCTTATGATATCATTAAGGTTAACTAGTAAATACTTGTACATTTATATTCACAATGTTATTTGTATAGGACAGTTGACTCAACAGCTCACTAGCGGTACACTACTGTGTCAGGGCTAAATGCTCTTTTATAAGATTAAAATATGATATCATAATGAAACTGAGTAAAATTGTTCTAGATAATTCCAAACTCACCTCAGAATATAGATGCCAATCTCTACCATGTTTTTTTTAATAAGATTAAGATATGATATTATAATGAAATATAATAAAATTGTTCTAGATAATTCCACACTAACTCAGAATTTAAATGTCAAATTTCTCACAAAATGCTGTTTTATATAAATAAGATTTGAACACATAATGAATCTGAGTAAAATTGTTTCAGATATCGCACAAGACCAGTCATGTCCAGGCAGGGTCTGTATGATCCAACAACTATAATGAATGCTGATGTGTTGATAGTCTGCCAACGTGAGGGTTGGATAAAGCTGGCTTTTTACTTGCTGTCATTCTTTTTATATCTTTATGGGTAGGTTTATTTTAATAAAAACCTAAATCTTAACTCATTAGAAAATTTCATACTTAAAAAACTGTTAAGTTTCTTTTATGTATTTTTGTTGTCATTTGATGATGTTTTAATTTGTCTTCCTCATGACTTCAAGTAACAGATACATGTTTGACCAACCTCCTGATACTAAATATAACATTGAGTTGTCAGTGTGTGAAGTCTAATATAAGTGAAGGCTATCAGGCCTGTGGAGTTTGCAATAGCGTATCCAAGATAAATGCTACTGCATCATGTTTATAAATGATTTCCCGCCAAAAGTACTAGAACATTTTTTTTTGTTTAATGATAACTGTAATCATATTAAGTGTCTGTTTGGTTTTATATACGACCAATCTTAATGTGAATTTTTTTTTTGTTTCAGAATGATCGTAGTGTTGATCGCGGCGTGATTTCAAAATGCATTTCCATAATATTTTCATAAGTCCTTATTTATTATTAGAGCCCGACAAGGGTGGCGTGTCATGTGTCTTGAACAAATGGAATGTTGTTAATTGCAGTACTGTTACAATATAGTTCGTGAAAAGTATTTTAATAATAAAAATAATTACTTATTACAAGTGTACCTTAATTTATATTACCTAACAAATTTATTTTAACTCGGTGGCGGGTTATTAGACAGGCTTACTTCTAGTAGCGACCGAAAACTGGATAATGATAAACTACTGAATACATGTGCAATTTCACCAAGTGTTTAAGATACTCTGACATGGATGAGGTTCTTCAAACGTAGCGTTAAAAAGTTCCTTAAAGGCAGGCATTGGTAATCCCTCTGATGTTCCAAATATCAAGAAGCAATTGTGACCATCAGGCGGGCCCTTGGTCTGTTTCACTTTTCTCTTAATTAAAAAAAAAATCAATTATATTACTTTCATTCACATTTAGGATATTGAGTCTTCGCTTAGATCTTGTCAAGTCTATCTAAATGCCAACATTTATTAAAGTTGTTTCTCAATTTTAATGATCACTGAATATAAAGGTTAATTGCAAAACATTGCGTATGTTCTTTTTGTACACCATAAACAAACTTATGAGATGGGATGACGATCTGCGAAAGGCTGCAGGCAGAAGCTGCAAGCGACAAGCCGAGGACAGGGCGCGATGGCGCTCATTGGGGGAGGCCTATGTCCAGCAGTGGACTGAGATAGGCTGAT
>DWME01008932.1:0-11309 GCA_018244795.1 Parelbella ahira ahira
GTAGTCATCATCATTATTATCATCACCAGCCTATCTCAGTCCACTGCTGGACATAGGCCACCCCCAATGAGCGCCATCGCGCCCTGTCAATCTATCTACCATGAGGGTTGTAAAACACTCAAATACGAGTATATTGGATGGAATCAACATAACCTCCTTATTTTCTACTATTAGAACATAGAAAATTAAACAAAATAATCATAGAGATATTATATATAGGGTAGGGAAGGGAAGACATACGGTTACCTGTAAGCGACAACGTCCGACGTTTAGAAAGAGAGAAACGATCGTGGTACCCTATCTCTATCTCACTACTGACGCATGACACGCTAGCGTACATGTGCGTGCGTGAGTAGAAAGAGACAGATAGGTAGCCTCATTTGCTTTCTTTTTCTTATTGATGGATACATCTTAGGCTGGCTCCCCTACTCTGTATATAATATCTGTATAAAAATATTTCTGCAATATCCGAAGTTAATTCTACATAGATCTTTTGTAAGCGTCTAAAATGCAACAATGTACATAATTCTATTAAACAGAATGACTTCACGTTTGTAACCACAGTACAGATAAAACAGTAGCGGGATTTCGATGAAACAAAATATAGCTTTAGATATTATTTTTGTAAGTCATTGTTAAGTTGAACTGCGGGGTTGGATGAAAGCTTCTATATACACAATACCCTCGTATTTCAATTGTAAATGTACGGTATCTCGCAAGGGCTTCGTTTTAAGCTTTGGAAATGTATACTTTTCAAACAGATTGTACGCATTAGATATAGTGAACGAATGTCCGCGTTGAATTGGACAAGGACGGTAAAATCTGAAACGTCATGATAACACATGATTATATATGTACCGGCTTACCTCACGTACGATTTTCGAAATGGCTGTACAGAAAAACACACGTGAGTTAAGCCGGCACATATACATACGATCATGTGTATAAATACTCACGAAACATTTAACAATAAAATTGACATGATAATGTTGCCTTTAAGTCGTGTCCTCATAACGAATAAAAAAAGGCTCAAGTGATAAAATTGTTTAGAACATGAGATTTCAGCGACTGAATTGAATAGGTTTAATTTCAAAATTTGACCAACACCGGTCGCTTCGTTATGTGGAAAATCAAATTCGAGTATTATCTAATACAAAAATTTTCGATTATAAAATTTTAACCTTCAAATTATGAGAAGAGAACCCTGTGTAACATTGACAATGGAAAAGTAATAAAACAGGTTACCTAAGACGCCGAAAATATCGATGACTCCATTTTATTAAGTTCCAACCCAACATTATGCGGGGCGAAACGTGAACACTTTATATATTCCAGAAACATCAATCCCAAATCATTTGTACACCCTTGTAAGATATAAGGGTTGTTCAACAAAAGTAACTCATACATCAGTCTGACGTTAAGCGAGGTAAGACAGAGGATGGATATGGTCTAATATATTATATACATATATTTGAACTGAATATGAAAATATAATAGATGTTCCAAAAGTAAAAACTAAACGGAAATATACTATGGGCCGTAACTGCCACCCATTGCTGACATAGCCTAAGCCAGTAGAACAAAGGGAAAGGATTTCAGCTGCATCACCAAGATTGACTCAATAGAGTTCAATTTGAGAGTTTTCTATTAATGGCAACCCATCGATCGATATTTTGTCATTTCTTGTTGTTGACTAAATAAGTTAATAAAAATTCATAATTTTACGCATCCGATATTTATCCAACAACGATCAGCTAGTAAGGTGACGTTTAAAAATTGATATTTGAACGATGCAATTATAGATAATGTCTTTAATTGCACCGTTAAAATAGGGCCAAAATCCTATTTAATTTTCCGCCAAAACAAAATAATGACCATCAAGTCCCCGTAATAAGATGAGATTCTCTTCAGATTTTATTACCCTCTTCTGGACTCCCGGGAGTAAATCGGTCGTTACAACTAACGATACCCGATTTTGAGATCTCTTTATGTCTTGCCTTGTTTTTGAAATTTATATGCGTCTTACGTTAATACAATCATTAACAAAACCAGTTTAGTTACTAGAACAAGTATAATGGAAAGAAAGTGTTCGTGTAACAAAACTATATTAAAATCCCGTAGGTCATTTTTTACATTGTGTTCTTCATCTTTCGTTCTGTCAGAGCCTCTTTTGTGTGATCGTACTTTATGATGTTCTGACGGTCTGTCACTATCTTTTGCGGTATTCAAAGTGTCATTATCATCATCATCATCAGCTTACTCCTGTCCACTGCTGAACATAGGCGTGTCCAATAGCTCGCCACTGAGCTTGAACTTTAGCTCTTCCAATTAGATTACGTATATCGTCACTCCACTTAGCTAGAGGGCTACCCAACTAATTATAATAAACCAGTAAATTATGTATGGGGAATGTATTTTAAAATAAAATAAAAATGCTTTTTTGTCTCTTATTACATCTACGTAAGCTGCGGCTAAAATCTTATTCAAAGGCCTGTTAATAATATTTTAATAATAGATAAATTATTATTAATTATTAAAATATAAACATCAATTTTGGTGTGGCCTATATTGTTAAATAAACTGAATCGATTTAATTACTAGTACGTTCGGTGTACATAATTCTGCCCTACACTTTCCCAATTATACGGTCCATTGAAAAAGATCACCGTTCTTAAAAAAGCCGAATAAAAGTTCAATAGAAACAATTCAGCCCTGAAACGGGCGTCTTGCATAACCTTTGCTAAGTAAAAAAAAACTTACCGAAGTTATTTTCTATAAACATCTTATAGGGTTGAGACATCGTGTAGGGGGCGGGCCGATACACATTTGGACACGAACGCAAATAAAATCCATTGGAACCTTTATATCGGATAAGTACGGTCGCGAAACGAAAAAAAAAGTTGAGATCCGACCCTTTGGATTCCGTGGACCATTTGACACACAATTTTATGAGGACAATTCAATAAAGAAGAATTCACGACTCCTGCATTGTTAGATATATCGATATTAAAAATAAACTGGGTAAGTTATAAGTTTCTGAAACCGGCGGCCATGTGTAGAGAGATTGATGAATTCGGAAAAAGCACGGCACGTCGGTAAGAATAGGGATATTTGGCACTTTGTGCTCACTGTCCAACCCGTAACGGAACTGGCGTAAATATATATCTATTCATGATACTTGTATAAATTGATTAAAATCCTTTCTGAGATAATCTGAAAGGGGTGTATTTAACGCGTCTTAAATTACATGTGACTATAATTAAATTGTACTATGAAAATACAAATTAAAGTTTAAGGACGTTTGACGAAGTTAATTAACTAATAAATATTTTGTAACATAACGAATCTTATATGGATATTCCACCTACACTTTGGTCTGGGATACTCTGACAATTTCCTGGACTAATATCAGACTAAGTCCTTTAAAGTGTCTGTTTAGACAGTAGTCTGACAAACAAACAATATATACATATGTACGATATTTCATACAATCGAAATACGAAAAACTTTTTCTAGAAATATCTCCAGTGTAAACGAAGCATAATTCGATTCGGCGTAGTACCTAGACTTTCGCATTTTAGTCGTATTCAGTTTTATTTTTCTAATAATGTCGAGTGACCGGTTGGGCGGTGATAAAAGATAAAGCTAAGTGGTACCCAGCTTTTTTATACACCGGCAATGGCCAACCGGCAAAAGATTACTCGTTTTAAGAACGTTATTATCATCATCACTATTATCGTCTGTACTTTTATCGTTAAACTGTTGGACACGGGTCTCAGGATTAAGGTCGTACTCTATATGTACCCGACAGGGCGCGACGGCGCGCATTGTGGAAGGCCTGTGTCCAGCAGTGGACTGAGATAGGCTGATGATGATGATGGCCATACAAGAAACATCGTCAAGTTGTGCCCTCTTTTCGTAACAAGTTAGGGTTCGCTTTTTACGTCTTCAGCTGCTCGAGTAAATTGAATGTCCCTTTTTAATTAAATCGCAGCTCATCAGGATAATGACATGTCAAAATGATGTACTTGTTTTCTGGGATTTTTGTATTATTATACTTTTTTCATTTGGATCGTGAATGTAAAAGTTACTTTGAATCATGTTAATAATTTTTAATTCGTTTATATTTTTATGTGTACTTGCAATTAAAACAAATAAAATAAACAATAAGTGGACAGAGGACATCAAGAGGCTGACGATGATGATGATGAATAAGGATATGACTGTTTTAAATTTACAGATTATTATCAAATATTTATTGGTATAGTTTGAATAAACCAGTATTTCTCAGTTGCTAAATATAAACTTAGGAAACGCCGGTCTTTTTACGAAATTGTTTGCGTTTTAAGATCATATGTATATCCTTCAATGTAATGAGGAAGAAATTACTTGCTCAACTTACAGTCCTCCATCAGATTATCAATGGCATGTGAAATCTTTTAAACAGCAATTTTCCAGCCTGCAACGCTGTGGTCTTAACCCTTCTCATCGTGGGAAGAAATTCATGTCCAAGAGAGAAAAGGTAAGATTATAAAGTAAGTCTTAATTAAACACTCAATGTAAACGCTCGAAAAACATATGATAATATAAAATTATTTTACGAGGAAACAAATTAAATCAATACTAAAACGCGATTCTCCTAACATAGCGCATTAAGCTTTCAAATTGATTAGCGTTAATCTGAATAATTGTGCATTTTAGACCAATATTCATTTTAATTTCAAAATTCATAATATTGCTCACCAAATATTGTTTCAATATAACAAAATTAGATTTCAGTTATTTGATTTGCACTGACATAAAATCATCATCAGTTACAATCTACCAATGGACTTTGTCTAATCAAAATCATATACGTTGTCACATAACTTGTTTAAGCAGATTGTACTATATTCTTTTGGTGCTCAATGTTACATAATTAAACGCAAATAACTTCTTAAGAGCTGAAATGAAACTTACGGAAAATTGTGTTAAATATGTACACAGACAGTCTCTTATATTACGAATAGGTGAGAAGAAGGAAAGAGAAAGATGCAAGAAGAAATTGTTTAATAACGAATATAAATAACTATGTGACTAAAAATGCGAATGTAGAGATGACAAGTAACAGAAAATATTAGAAGAATAGACGAAGCAGTGACAGCTTAGTAGTTGAGAATTCAACTCCCAAGAGTCCATTCGTTTTGGTGTCTAAATCTGACAAACACCTCTTTATAAAATTATATGCGTTTAAAATGAAATTTCACTAAGTATAAAAAAAAACATGGTATGGAAACTTGTTCTTTAAGGCGTTCTCCGTATTAATGTTTTGAATACCGTATTAAATCTGCTAGCTCGCACTTATTTAGCCTGGGACACTGACCTTAACCCTTTTCATTCTGTGAGAAGAGTCGTGTCCAACAGTGGATAGATAGAAGGGTTAATTATGGTGATGATGACGATGGTGATGATGATGACGGTGACAATGATAATGATGAATAAAACATTGCACTGACACTAAATAAATTGAGATTAAAACAGAGAATTGATTGTAAAGCCACATAGTCTAGAAGTGACAAGTGGGTAAGATATACAAATTGTATAAATTATTAATATGGTATGCATATCCGCCATAAATTGTCCGTTCCGCCCGTTGGCAAGTATGATTTATCTATGGGAAAATTTACATTACTATATTATCTGTGATTTATAGATGAGATTAACGTGTTAGTTGTAGAGACTTTAGGTCTGACAGTTTACCTTCGTTTTTCAACAATTAATGTTTAATGCCCATAAATAAAGATACTACTGAAGTGTTTTAGTTTGGAGTTCCTGAAATGACTTACAACGTAATATCAGGCACAATAACAGGCAGAGGCGTGTAGTACGCTCTCACGTTTCACCATTTACGTTTTACGTTCCAAGGAATAGGTGGTAAGCCTATTGCGATACGCTGGGTTGAAATTTCTACTAGATAACGTGAAGATGCTCATGATGAAAAACCTCATATAGATCCGAAACTAGTCAGGTCATCCCGAAAAACGCACGTGAGTTAAGCCGGTACATATGTACATAATCACGTGTATAAACACTCACGAGACATTTAATAGTAAAATAGATGACGTTATTTCATAAATCAAATTCCATATTCTACAGATCGATAAAATCAACATTTTCAATAAATTCGAAAGCAAGAAAGCGCTTCACTGCGGCGCAAGTCAACTGTCGGACGTGATTCCATTCACTGCATCGATTTATAGCCTGTCGAAGTTTTCATAATAATTTCATGTACGCGTTGCGAAAAATTACTAGCAAATTGTTAGGATTCATTTGTGAAGTATGTGAATGTTAAACTTACTTAATAATAAAATTAAATAATACCAAATGAATTATGTCTATTTACGGTTCATGGAGATTTCCATATGATAGTAATTTTAAGGTAAGTTAAGTAAAAATCAACTGCGAACACGTAAATATAATAAAAAGGTGTATTGAACAAATAAAGTCTAACGGACTTGTTTTGTATTTGGACTAGTTTAAAAATATACATATGTAACGGTTTACCACAATACTAATATTCAAATGAAATGAAAATAACTTAAAATTACAGAATGCTTAAGAAGTTTTTCATTGCTATACCTACAGCTATCGACCGATGTCCAAAAATGTTACTCGTTCAAGATTATAACTCCAAATTTATTGTATGTAATTAAAGGTAAGTAAAGGTGTATTTTTTTAAATAAGGATTGTCCTTGATATTGATTTTCCTTTCTCGACAATTCATTTCATGTTATTGTACCTGTTCATACTGACATGACTTCTAATACATCAAACGATGCAGATGAGCTCGCTTTTGCAATTGTGCGAAAATGTGCAGACGACTTTGTGATTGACAAGAAACAGATCAATCCATTCTATATCATTTCGATTTCTAAGGGAAATGTAGAATTATTGGGGGAGAATACTAAAACGTAAATAACGTCGATGTTAGATAAAAGTGAACAATAAAAATTTGGTTACTTCTGTTATCAAACACTGATTGCATATTGATGACATATGTATATGTATAATATGTATGTCCAGATGTATGACAGTGAGCGTTCCTAGGATGAATCTCGCTTTCCATCAGCTTAGGTTGCAGCAAAACGCGAACCTATTGCTGAATAAAATAAAACTGCAAAATCTAAGTCCCTCAACATTACAAATTAAGTATTACGAATTATCCAGTGGTTATTAAACTATTGAATTTACATCTCGTTCTTTTGAATCACGAACGCGCCAAGCGCGAGTGAGATAAACGATACAAAAGCCAAAACGCCGTTTTCAGCGTTTATGAATAAGAGGGGTTTAGAACTTTTCGCCACGCTCAACCTCTATGGTCTCACCGACAAGCAAAAAAAGCGCTTGTTTTGCAACTTTGTACGCATTATAAAAGGTTGGCACTTACTGTATTTACCCTTGACAAAGAACTGGGACATTTTAACGAGGAACCCTTTTCAAAAAGCGTTTTAGGTTAAGAATCCCTTTTATTAAAGATTCGTCTTCGTTGAATTGTTGTATTTTGTAACGAGCGTTTCAATAGCACACTGTTGTAATAATATCCGGTCCATAATTTTGATATTTCAGGTTTACGACACCGTTTTCCTTTGACAATTCGACAAGCAATTATGACGAACAATTAGGAGATTCAAATAATTTATAACTATTGTTGTACCTGTTACAAAACTTCCTGTGATAAGGAAGTGTCTGTGTAACGATGTCGAAGTTTAGAGCTAGAGTAAGAAGTATTCCACATTGTTTATTGCGTTGTCAGAATCATGCCACCTTTCTGGCTTTTTGTCACAGTTCATGGTTTCGAGTTGCAGTTTATACCGCTCGTCCTTTTTGGAGATATTGGAATGGATATTTTTCACCATTTATTATAGATATATACTTTCGAGAAATCATGTCGGTTCCTGAACAAACTTTTAAACAAGATGGACACGTCTAGCAATATACTATGCATTTAGGGATAATATAGATATTACATTACATGTAATTTTGGACGTTTTGATTCACTTTTTAACTCACGGATTCAAAAATTGCTAATCAACTTATTATTCTATCATTGAACATAACATTGAAACAATTGAATATACTCGTAAATATGCAACAGAATAATCTAATATAATAATATGACAGAAGATTGAAGAAGTTGTTGCGTATACTGAATTAACATAGTCATTAGAATATTCAGAAAAAGGCCAAAATATGACATTACGTTACCTGTATATTGCTAACAGCGTATGGCGTCTAGTGTATATCGTATCAGTTGTATTGTATTGGATTGGTATTGTATTGGATTGGTATTGTGTATTGTAGATGGATGTAGATATGATGGTATGACAGGGAAGTACAATGTTCAGTACAATTGCTATTGAAATCACTTGATATGTTACACCATAAGCCATGTCAATTTCTCAATCAGTAATCTCGAGCGTGGTCCGCACCGCTCTCTGATGCGGACTGATCTGATTGGATCCATTGTCTAAACGTAGCCCATCACGCTTCGTTAGATCAGTTATCCCACTGAGTTACAGCATACGAAGGAGATCTGTTACTATTGCTAATATCAACTATTGCGACTATTTTGGCGAATGTCATATCGAGATATCTTGAATTATGACACATAAAATAGAAGTTTTTTTTTTGTTTCAATATTTATTACTAGCCTGCTTTATTTTTCGGATAATTAAATGTTAGTAAAAGTGCTGTACCTATATATTAAATATTTGTTTAAAAGGCGTGTAATTATAAGAAAAATACATTTATTTTTTTACGTACGTTCAACGAAGCGAGCGGGTACCGGCCAGTATAATATTATAATGAATTCTGTAATATGTCCTCTTCTGATCTTGTATCATGTTTTTTACCTGCCCTTCGATATTTCGTCGTATATATTTTTTATTCAAAAACTAAGGTAAATTTGTACATATTATAAATAGAAAGAGAAAATATTTTAAAAGTCATTATATTACTCGTGTCTATATTAATATATATTTGTGTGTACCCAAAAAAAGCAAAGTTAAAAAGGCACTGCAAATCAAAATTCTCATCTTTTATTGATAGTAGAATTTTCTACCAGCAGACTTGAGCTAAAACGATGGTGTAATGTAATCTGTAGTGTCTGCGTTATTGGTTAATTGAAGTGATTCAATAAACCAAGCTATTTCATAAGTTTTATTATTATCGTAATCATCTACACTTTTTTCGTTCCATTGGACTGTCTGTTAGGCACTGGTGTCCTCTTAGAATGAGAAAGGACTAGATCATTAAATACACTAAAACTGAACGCATAAAATATTAAGCATAACATCGATTACCACAACGCTGGCTCCATGCCATGTTTCTGATTGAGTCCGACAAGCAAACAGCCCTCTTAGGATTGTGGAGCTTTCGAAAAGGAAAATATTTTTTTATTTTTATTATCTAATTTAAGAATTTTGACATACTCGTACGACACAATAATTATTTACTTGTATTCAGCGTTGTCAAATGCTAATCTCTTTGGACAAAGTTATTCGTATGACTATGTACCTAATAACTTTATTCACAGGTAGTAGGTACTATACAATACAATTGTTCTTTATTGTACACCAAAAATCAGTAAAACAAAGACAGTACAAATCTGAAGAGACGGAAAATACTTATACAAAAGATGCTTATCGCTAACAAGCGATCTCTCCCAGACAACCTTTAGGCAGGAGTCAAGAGTAAAAATTATAATAATTAAATCCGGGACAAAAGGTTATGAATATATGTATGTATACACTTTAAATAAAATCATTAATAAGTATACATGCAATACGCAGTAGTAACAATAATAATTAATAAGAGTATGTTAGTTTAGTCATTAAATATGGAAACTAAAGTTTTAACAAAATAGAAGTTTTTTTTATTGGCTCTACTTACTATTGGATTTTCTATTTTGAAATTTCTAGTAGTGACTCGGAGTTTGGATTTGTGTCCAGTGCATGGCAATTGACTTAACAATTATTTCATAGTGGAACGTAAAAACGTAACTAATAAAACGTGCCAGGATACTACACTCCTCTACCTAGCTCTTCAAGGATTACGGGCGTGATTTTACATTCACTTTATAATTTTTATAGCACTTGTCTACAATTTGGTAATAAAAATAAATAATAAACAAACAGTAAGAGGAAATGATACCAAAAATTATTCGTAATGTGCGCGATATTTTAGTATGCAAGAAGCGATCCTTCGCAGAGAAAAGAACGGGAAGGATCCATTTGCGAATTGACCTGCGATGCCTCCGCCGCCTACAGCCGCACCTCGCTCATCAACTTGAAAGGATTGGAAGGGCCTCAAAAGCCACTGACTGTACGAAAACAAAAACAACAGTCTAGCATTCCTTTTATGAACTTTATCGGACTTAATAACCTCGGAATTATAGCAAAAAAATCGAGTCGTATCTACTATTATGAACATAAACTGAAACGGAGATGTGGCGTCCCTGAAATAGTTTTCATACACAAAAAAGTAAATAGCACTTTACGGCGGCAAACGGGATACTGCATATTATTCATTAGTTTTATCGCTTTTCTCTACTGTCAATTAACTATAATCGTGTTGATAACCGCTTCAGAGATGTTTGTGAAATTGTTTCTGGAGTTGTTCAAGACAAGAGTTTCCCCCTTTTCACCAGTTACGTTTACATCCCATGGAGTAGGTAGTATTCCTATTACCGTATACCGAGCACAGATCCAGACTTCGAGTCGCTACTAGAAATCCTAAATTAGAAAAATCCAATAGTACCCAACCCAGGATTTGAACCCAGGATCTCCCTAATGGCAATCGCACTTACAACCACTCGACCAATGAGGCAGTAAAAGTGAGTAAAACCTTGCCATTACAATTCCAGGGGCCGACCGCGCCCTTTGTTTGTATTTGGAGACCGTTTACATTGTGCAACCACGTCACTGCAACGAACGCTGACCTGGTTTATTGAGTTGCAAAATTTATTGTCTCTACGGGTAACATAAAACAAGAATATCACGGTGATTACAGTCTCTAAAGAGGTAGGCTGGGAGTGTAGGACACTACAACGTTTCACCCGTTACGTTTACGTCCCACTATGGAAAAAGGTGATGAATCTATTGTCATACATTGGGCACAAATCCAAGCTCCAAATCACTACCAAAAACTTAAAGAGAGAAAAATCCAATAGTACCCGACAAGGAGATAGAAACCAGGACCTCTCGATCGATAGTCTCGTTTGCGATTTACTCGACCAACGAGACAGCCAATATCATACACTTAACATTGTG
>DWME01008933.1:0-11308 GCA_018244795.1 Parelbella ahira ahira
AAGAGTATTAGACTCCAAACATTAATTATTTATTTAATATTCTTAAATCACCATACCAAATCCAATAGATTTTCCTTAAGTTTATTTACTAGAACATGTGGGATTTGAAATGATTTGTGAAGAATAATTGATGTTTGGAGTCTAATACTCTTTGTTTGTCCCGTAGACCGTAAATCATAAGGGAATTGCGATGATTTAATAATTTATAGCAATTATACGTATATATTTTTATGTAGCCTTCCTGTCATATAAATTTTGCAGTGGTGACCGATCCAGATGATTGCTTAACAGTGTCAAACACGTGTTTACAAAAAGATAAATTTTACGAGTTCGCGAAGCCGTGGCTCGGCGAGGGATTAGTTACCGGAACTCGTAAGTATGAGCGCCTACGTTCCGCGCGCCTACGTTACGCGCCTAAGTTCTTTTTTTTTCTATTTATATTTCCACTGTATCTATTTTTCAGTATCAATATGGAAGAACCATAGAAAGCTCCTGAATCCAGCGTTCAGTCAGGTCGTCCTTGATAGTTTCCTGGGTATATTCAACAGCCAATCCCGGAAGCTTGTCAAGGACATCGCCAAAGAGGTCGGAAAGGGACCGTTTGATCACTGGGTATACACGAGACATAATGCCTTGGAAACCATATGTTGTGAGTAATCTTTATTCTTTAAAACACTAGTGCTAATGAAATCATTCGTTCACTGAATATCGTTTAGTTTCAGTTTGGTTTTCGTGTGGTGAAACATCTGATAATTTGACGAGCACTTCGCTTGTTTTGGTCGAATTTACTCATATTTTTTTAATAGGTAGGTATAAAATACGTTATTAACTCTATGAAGATGCTTACAGTGACGGCCCTGGGTATCGATTTCAACGAAAACAGTGTACTGAACAGCGAGTACGTGCAAGCCACCGAGCAGATCTTAAACGTTTTCGTGGAAAGATTTCAGAAGTTTTGGATCCACAATCACTACATCTACAGTTGGAGCAGCTTGAAGAAAAAACAGGATGATTGCCTGAAGATACTGCACAATATGTCCGCCACGGTAAATACATTTCGTTAATACGAAAGTATTTAAGATTGATAAGATATAGTTTCGTATGTCTCAGCATCCAACAATGTTCAACAAAATGCCAGGGACGGACGACAACAAAATTATTGGCTGTACGGAACATCACAAAAACTATTAATAAACATTTATATGTCTAATACGCCTCTTGGTATCAAAATGTATTGGTTTTACCTAGTTCACTATTATTTTAAATTGATCAAAGTCAGACATAAGAATTGTCACAGGTAGTCGCAGACAGTCTATTACCTTTGAGAGTTAGGTAAAAGATATATAAGTTTCCGTTGGCTTCAGTAGGTACAGCAGTGCATTGTGGCAGAAAGGGGTCGACAAGTATAAATTTTGTAATCAAACTCGAATGACTAATCGAAGACTTCGATGAATTATTGATTAAAAGTATTTCGATCTAATTTAGGTTCTTCAGAAAAGGAAAGAAGAATATCTTAGTAACAAGAGAAATGGCAACCTTGAGAAATTATCAGGTACATTCATTGTTAATATGTCATATCTACGACCTATGACTCAACTACACCTGAATTTCATTTCCATTTGTATTCATTTCCAGGAACAAAATTTAAAGCATTTCTGGATCTGCTTTTGGAATTAGCGATTGAAAAGGGAGCCTTCAACGACCGGGAGATTCGTGAACAGGTAGACACAATGATCGTGGGTGGTCACGACACATCAGCCAGTGTTCTCATGTACACTTTGCTCATGATCGGAACCTATCTACACGTACAAGAGAGACTTCTTGAGGAGTAAGTGTACGGCTTATTTTATTTAATTGTTTAACTTGAGAATGTCAGTTGTGTCAGACACAAGTATATAAAAATGTCAAACCACAGTATATATCGTATGTTGTATGAAATGCTTCTAGTTTTATACTACCTTTCACGTTTTCTATGCGATACCTGAACACCTGAATCATGGTTAGTTTTTTACGATCAAAATATATTAAAATATAAGTGTTTTATGTAACAGATATAAGTAGGCTGTATTAAAATTTACGGGACATGTATAAATGGGCAGGTTATGTTTTTATTTGTAGTCGAAAATTACTTTCAATATTATTCTTGGGACTCTCTCTTTCTCTCTCTCCTTTTCTCTCTTGTTTCTTCATTTCCCCTTTCCTCTGAAGCGGTAGATTCTTGCACACAAAACAATTTTATTTTGTATTGTTTGAATTACAGATTGCAGTTAGTCGTTGGCAATGACGACAGAGATGTAACTAAGCAGGATCTATCGCAGTTAATGTACATGGAAGCCGTTTTGAAGGAATGTATGAGAGTATATCCCATTGTGCCTGTAACAGCGAGGTTCTTGGACAAAGATGTCAAATTAAGTAAGTTGTGTTTTAAATTACAAAATGTATTTAAGCAATATATATTTTTATCGCAGTGGTAGGTAGCCACTGTAGAATGTGGCGTTATGTTATTTACATTCCGAGTTCTGTATTCTAAGGCGTAAGAAATATGCCAACTTCCACTCGACAGTGTGGAGGTTATCTTAATAACTTTTAACTATAAATTCGTTAAATTTTAATTTCGATTTACCGTTTTTGCAGAGAACTGCACGTTGTCAGCAGGAAGGACGTGTTTCATGTTTATTTATGGAATCCATCGACATCCTATGTGGGGCCCGGATGCTGAAGAGTTTAAGCCAGAGAGGTGGTTGAGCCCGGCTACGTTACCGGAATGTCCAACTGCTTTCGCTGGATTCAGTATGGGGAGACGAATTTGTATTGGTGAGTTGATTAACATGGATTCATATGTACTTGCATATTCAATTATCTTATATTTACGTGATGAGTAAAATATTAAAGCGTAATTTAAAGCCTGATTTCCTTTTGCAGGTAAATCTTATGCATTTATGTCGATGAAGACGTCTTTAGCGCACTTCTTGAGACATTACGAGGTTTTCGGTGATCACACGAAAATGGAAGTGAAAATGGATGTCATGTTGAAGCCGGTGTCGGGATATTACATATCTATAAAGAAAAGGACATCGTCTATATAATTACTGAAAATATTACGCTTGAATTGAACTGTGAAGAATCTTAAATTAATAATCCATTTTCAGTAAGCACATACGTGGCTCTACGAAGAACATTAAAGAATTGAAATTTAATTTAAAGGCGCATTGGTCAGAACGTGTCAACTACTATATATATTGAATGCAATTTTTGCTGTAAATGTGTACAATTATAAAACGTTAAAACCTAACATCATGCCTGTAATCCCCGAATGGGTAGGTAGAGGCGTGTAGTAATAGTGTAGTAGTATTTTAAGTAGACGCGGGCGAGATTCAATATTGAATGTCAAGATAGAGATATGTACTATTAATAATAATTCCCTATATTTCGGCTTAATTTAATCTATACGATGTGTAGTAGGAAAGTACCTACGCTAATGTAGGAGGCGTCCAACTGAAACATTGTGTTTTAGTTAGAACTTTAAGTTTGTTAATATAGTTATAAAACGAAAACGCAAGAAGTTTAAAGAAGATCCAAACTGAATTGCTTTCATAATATGTAGAATAGATTATTATTTTAATGGTACCTATATTGTAAAAAAATCTATAAAAAAACTGTAAAATAGAAGTCATGTGTGATTAAATTATGTACTACCTTGACTCAGGTTTATTTTTTCGGGGTATTTCAACAAGATTCGCAGCTATTCGAGTTTCTTCTTGATATGCTCCGGTCCATTGGAGCGTGACCCAAATTAAAAGTACAGTGAAATAAATAGAACATTTCGCTAAACTTTTGCTCTACCGTATACGTTTTAAATCATTTCAATTATATACGAATTACATTGGGAGATATTGTCAGTTTTACATAAATTTCGATAAACTAAGTTAGCTAAGGTAAACAACGTCACACAACGACTAGATAAACATGGTGACAGTATCGTGTTGGCAAAAACTTGCGGACAGTTGCCTACTTTCTCCTAATAAGAGTTCTTGCGTCGAGCGCCAACCAACACACTTTAGGACGGTTAGTTGGCTCTACTGATGACTTTTTAACGATAGGTCATCAAATTTCTTACAAAAAGCTTTAATCCAGCAGTCAAATGATAAAAACTGACGTGATGATTAAGTTGGTTATACCAACTGCGTAAAAAAAATGTGAGAAACAAATCCATCCCTGAAGTATATTTTTGTTAGCCACACTAGAATCAGTCTTAACCTTTCCTCTAAGTAGAAGACACTCGGGTCCAACAAAGGAACAATAAAAGCGTTGATGATGATATTTATTTATTTACACTTTATTCGCCAACAGTCGCCTTAGAGAATAGTAAAACATATAGAGGCAAGTGCAAAAGATACAGATAACGATAGTAACATTATAATGACAATATGTGACAAATTATCGTAGTTCGAGTGTAACTAGATGTCCGGCGACAGGCTTCAGTAGCACATCAACCCCGAGCACCAGTCGCGCGCGGTCTCCAGATACACGGTACCGCCGAAGTAAATGCGCCAGGACAATCTTCATCACCAGCAGTCCATATGATTTGCCTACAAGTTGCACATAAAATTTCCACTAGTGCAACTGTAGTATTTATGTATGTTTGTGCTGTACTCAAAAAAACGTAACATCACGACCGTAGTCCCCGAATGGGTAGGCAGAGAAGTGCAGTACACTCCCACGTTTGGTAGTTTTATAACCAAATTCTTTTGTCGTGATTAGTTATATTTTAAATCTAATATTATAATGACAGCTTACTATTAATAAAAACGACTAAATTTGAAATTTGAATAAATAAAATCTAGTCAGTGAACTCGCATGTTCTTTTTGCTATCGACATATATCCAAATATAATTACATACCTGATCAATACTGAAGCTTTCGATACCAATACTAGAATCTGTGAGTTTGAGGTTCTTCAGTATAATATCTTATTATATATTTTGAGAACCTACCTATACAATTTCGCCTTCCAGGAGAGAAACTGCCGAATGCTGCTGGGTGTTCAGGTACAGTTTGTAGATTGAGCCACCTCTCGGGCTTAAAATCCTCGGCATCTGATCCCCAATGAACGGAATTCCTGTTTAATGCGTATACATGGACCAGAATGGAAGAACCCGCTGGGATAGTAGTGTCTTCTGAAATTTGGAAAGAGAAATATAACAATTGAAATCAATTACAAAAAAGAGAAAAGTAAGTACATTATTGCAATATGACAAATAACAAGTTAGGAAATCCGAGGTATCGTCCTTGTGACCGTATATATGTGTGCACAGGCATGGTGCAAGGACGGTTTAAAGCAAAATTGATTTAGGGCGAAGGTCAGGTGTGTTGTCGAAGTTTCACGTTTGTCTAGAAGAGGTTGATGTTAAATAATTTGGCAGTTTATTATATTTGGATCTCCTGCTATTCTATATGTGAAATATATGGCCACTCCTGAGACTCGCAGAGTCTGCCTGCCACATTTTTTAAAAGCGAACAAACCGAATATTTCTGCTTAGGTATTTTCATAAAATGAAACGTTTTTAGGTAGAAATACTTACTAAATTTAACATCTTTGTCCGCTTGCCGGGCAATGACGGGTCCTATAGGATACAAACGCAGAGTCTCCTTAATAACTGCTTCCAGATATGTAAGATTATGCGTTTCTTCTTTTGTTATAAACCGATCTTCGTCTCCTAGGACGTTGATTATTCTGGAAAATATTAATACAATAAATTAAAATTGATACGATCAAGAGCTCGTGAAGACACTTTTGAATGCATACATACATACATATATACATACATATATACATACATATATACATACATATATACATACATATATACATACATATATACATACATACATATATACATACATATATACATACATATATAAGTACATATATACATACATATATACATACATATATACATACATATATACAGACATATATAAGTACATATATATATACCTACATATATACATACATAGTGTGCAGTTCTGGATGAAATTGAATATAGCTCTGAATACATTTCTGAAAGCATATGAATCTGTAGCTACAAACAAAAAGGATTATACGTCAGAACAAAATACAGATGTATAATTTCTATTTCACTTCTGTTCCATCAGCGATAATAATCTGCCCCAATGCGGAACAGAAAAAGGGTTTAGGAAGATATTGATCAAATGTACATAATATGTTAATTTTTCATAAATGAACAAATCGAAATTAACAGCTATGAACAACAATGATGATTTTGGGCGACTTTTCGAATTCGGTCCCTAACATTGATTCACTACTTACTCTTCATAGACTCTATCTTGAACTTCAGGGTACGTTCCAATGCACACTAAACTGAACAATAATTCAGCTGATGTTGTGTCGAAGCCGGCTAGAAGGATATTATCCACTAGCTGTCGTAATTGAAGGTCTGTGAGAAGACTGCCATCTTTCGACACGGTATTTTCTATCATTATATCCAAGTAACTTTGGAATGTTAGTTCTGAAACTGTTAAAGTAACGATAATAGTTGGATCAAATGTAATAAAGGCAGACCATATCTTAGCAAGGTATTTACTCACCCTTTTCATTTAATATATCTTTATCATGCAGTCTTTGTATGTATTGTTTTTTCTTATATTCTACCATCTAAAAATAAAATACTAAATTATGGACTTTCTAAAACAAATTGTTACTGAAAACGTCTAATACATTCGATGCCATTCCATCTTTTTCGCTCTCCAAGAGATCCGTGCTTAGAAGCATAAGAACGTCACAGTCAGTTTTGATAAGAGAATGTAAAAAATACCTTACTTCAGACCTACATATTAGTATGTTATGCTATTATCCTAGAGAATCGTCGCGAAAGAATATCGAATTTCAAAATTTGATATGTACAAAATCACGAGTGTTCAAAGTTGGTAATAGATCATTGAGCCATTACAAACCTGATTTGACAAAGCCCATATAACTTCCAATGCTTTATCTTGTTCCTTTTTTAAATTAGTAAATTTAAATAACACATCCGACATCAGCCACGGCTGCTTCACCCTCTCCGTTATAACGTGCAATACTTTATCTATCGCCTTAGCGTATGCGTCCGTTACTAAGTCCTTACCGTCCATTTTGGCGCCCATTGTTGTTTCTGCAATTTTTGTTTTGGCTATTGGTTATTGGTTATGGATATTGGTTTGGTTATTGTTTATGGATAATGACTACTTTTATAATCTGATGTTATACGTAACATCACGCCTGTAATCTGTAGAGGAGTGTAGTACACTCCCATGTTACACTAGTTATTCCCCCGGAATAGTTGGTGAGCCTATTGGTATACACCGGGCACAGATCCAGACTCCGAGTCACTACTAGAAATTCTAAATGAGAACAATCCAGTAGTACCCGATCCGGGATTTGAACCCAGTACCTCTCGATCGGCAGTTGCGCTTCCAACCACTCGACCAACGAGGCAGTTCGTTTTATCGTTTATTTTTTGAATAAATTCGATACATATACGAGATACAAGCATTTTGAAAAATCTCATTTGAGAGATGAGGGGGGGGTGAGGAGTTGAGCAAAATCTCACGAAATGAAATAAGGGGCGAAGATCAAAACACTCTAATAACACCTCACGTAATGAATGGGCGGCCCCTTACCTCTCTTTCCATCAAATAAGATTGTAATCAAATGCAATACCTATATGTACCATACACCATAGATATCTTACACACATGTTTTATAAATATCGTTGTTACTTTAGGGTGCACAGTTTTTTCGATGCGTAGTTCTTCCCCTTTTATAAACGGAATAAATCTACTTAACTTGTTGATTACTCAAAAAATAAACATTATGGTAGAATCCATGCAGTCAATTAATACTCACTGCAAACGATTTCTAATACGACACGTGTAATCACGTCGCTAAGATCAGCTTCTTTGCCATCTTCGGTTATCAGAAGATCTGATAATCTCGCTGCCTGCTCATTGAACACCTCTATATACTTATCGACTATGTGCTGTTTGAATGCCAAGTCTGAGATACGACGATTGCGTTTCCATATTGGTACTGTGAAGAAAACACGTGTTGTTTAGCTAAGATTAGACTAATGGTTCTAGACTCATATTGGTACGTGCTGTATTTTAACATGTTAGCTTATATTGCCAATTGCAATTTAAATACATAATATATTAGGTTTCTTCGTTTAGCCCTAAGTAGACCTATAGGGTAGACCGAGTGTATGAACGAATAAATTAATAAAGAAACGAATGATTTAATCAATATCAATTGTTCCTTTATTACACCGTCTAGGTAAAAACACGCTAGATAATTCATTAGATATATGACAATTAAGGTACACGTACAAGGCACGTGGTACAGAAATAAAATGTCTCACCACTCGCCGCCACCAGCTCGCTGCCAACATAAGGCTTTATTAGGTCATACATGAACATTTTCTCCATACATTGAGTGAGTACCACTAACACCTCCTCGGCGCTGGATACAACTGGAAACAATGGATCAATAATTAAAATGAATAATTAATAAATATGTATTTTATTATTGTTATTATCTATTATTCGCACTATGCGACTCTTTATGGATTAGATAGTGTAGTACCAAGTGCTAAATCTTATGGCGTCTCACATAACAAACAATTTTAAATTCGTGTATAAAAGATGATATAAAATAGTATCAATAGAATATGGTAGAACAAGATATAGAATAAGATTTATTGGTCAACTGCGCGTCAATTTGAATTTTCTCAGATTAAAAAGGGCTAAAGTGGGGTAACTGTCTAAATGCCGGTCGACAGACTTTACAAGCTCAATATTCTGGAGAAGTCTAACACGCCCATAATATAAATACATATTATACACACCTTTACACATCGTAATAGTTTTGAAATGTACATAAATTCTGCAACGCTTCACTTCACTTTTTTTTATACTCGTATTTAGCTCGACGAATAGGGAGACAGGCCATCTGATGTTAAATGGTCACAGTCGCCTATAGACATTTGCAACACCCGAGGAGCGGCCAATGCTTTGCCGGTTTCGAAGGAGAGCTCTCTTTACGCTTTTCTTGAAAAACCCCACGTCATACTGCTCTGTCAATAAGACTCTAATCTCCAAACTGACTTCTAAATTAATAGGCTGCTAACCAACCTGCGTCATTAAGAATTTCAATATACCAACCATAAACATACACAGGTCCATAACGGAACTTGCTGATGCCTCCATTGTTATTCGTGAACTCGCCAATGCTTATTAACTTTTCCATCAAAACTGAAAGAGAATAAAGCATTTAACACTAACGGGTTTATAGGAAAGATTGGTAACGCAAGTTTAACACTACGTATAAGCGATTACTTGATTGTAATAACGTAGTATGATTCATAAATATTCTAAGTATTAACTTATTTATTATTTTGAGTGCTCGATGTTTGAATTTATTAAATTCACTGCCTCCTCGGACGATTGGTTGCTAGCGCGACCACTGATCGAGAGGTTCGGGATCGCTCTCCTAGTAGGATGCAAATGTATCTTGTGAAACATGGGAGTGTACTATACTCTTCTACCTGCCCTTTTGGTCAGATACAGTTATGATGTCACTGTTTAAATATAACGTAACATCTCGCCTGTAATCCCTGAAGGGGTAGGCAGAGGGGTGTACTACACCCCCACGTTTCACCAATTACGTTTAAGTCCCATGGAATAGGTGATGAACCTATTGCCATACACTGGGCACTAATCCAGACTCCGAGTCACTGCTAGAAATAAATTTAAATATATGTATACTCATAAACAATTTGACCAATCAAATAATACGAAACTATTCAAAAATAATACAAAATTATTAGTTATTACATGTACGATCCTACCTTCAGTATTCATAGACAGCAACCCGAACACAGAGAAAGCATCAGGATTTGTGGGCACCGAAGGTGAAGCTCGGAGCGGTATGATAATCTTTCTATACACATAGTGAAAAATCACAATACACAAAAACATTAGTAATGTACAAAAAAGTAACATGTTTCTAACACGTCTGTTAGGTACAGAAATTAGAACATGACAGTTGCCTAGCAAAGATTTTCCTGTATATTTATTGAGGTCTTTAGGTAACACTGAATCACGGTTTTATCCACTATTTTCAAGTGTAATTACAATGCAGTCAATTACAATTTCATGCTATTATTAATCTTATTTAGTTGTATTCAATGCTGTTAAACAATTAAATCAAATCAAATCAAACCAAACAATCAAATCAAAATCAAATATTATTAATGTAATCTCTGTTGTGTTTAAATGTTAAGTTGAAATTACTTGATGTTGTCGGTAAGGACTGACTGATATTAACTTGCACTCTCTCAAATTTTGCCTTTAACGATCACCCAAGTGCTGAAATAAAATCGTTTTAAAACAAGAAACTTTAAAAAACTACAAACGTTTCACACAACGAAGAAGATAATGTCTTTATCAATCAATTATAATTATATATTTTTGTATACTTACATTTTTTTTAATTACACTGTTCCAAACGTAATAACGTAACATCACGCCCGTAATCCTCGAAGGGGCAGGCAGCGGAGTGTAGTTCTCTCTCACGTTTCACCAGTTACGTTTAAGTCTCATGGAATAGGTGGTGAGCATAGTGACATACACCGGACACAATTCCAGACTCTGAGTCTTTACTAGAAATTCTAAGTTAGAAAAATCCAATAGCACCCGACCTGGGATTTCAACCCAGGACCTCCAGATGGGCACTCGCGCTAGCAACCGCTCGACCAACGAGACAGGCACAGTTCCAAGATCTATTTTAAAATATTTAACACATTTGTACATTTTCTTGTGACTACAAGTTGAAACTTATACAAACAGGAACTCGGTTCGAATATTAGTCCACTCTTAGGCTTACGTGAGTCCACTCTACATCTAGTACGTGATTCAAAATATACATAGAAGGTTCGAGATTTTTAGTAGGTACTTAAGCATGTTAGGAGTATAGCTATATTAAATTTTATATGGGTATAAAATTTAACAACTTCTAAATTTAAAATTTCTATTACATTTGGATTCTTCCGATTACAATGTCGGAAGTGATTTATGCCTATTAAATTGTCTATTAACAAAACTAAATATAGAATAAATACGTGTAAAGAAACCTTTGTACCCTGTTGTAGTAGTGTGCAATTTGTGTTAAAGTTTATATCTTATATATAAAATTCTCGTGTCACAATGTTAGTCTCCATACTCCTCCGAAACGGCTTGACCGATTCCTCTG